>PVJS01000171.1:0-138139 GCA_004027185.1 Glis glis | reverse complement strand
TACATCATCTTATCCTAACATTTGCTTTGCAGTTGGTAGAACCATTGACTCCCAGTGGAACAGCACCAAATCAAGCTCAGCTTCGAATTTTGAAAGAAACCGAACTCAAGAGGGTAAAAGTCCTTGGCTCAGGAGCTTTTGGAACTGTTTATAAAGTAAGTACAAAACAACACCAACAGTTATTTAAGTTTAGTTTCAGAGTTTTGAAAAAAAACCACAATAACCAAAGTAATTACTTCAGCCAACTTAATATCTTTTTAATATTCAGAGAGGAGGACCTTTATAGAGTTGAGAAGTTACTGTACAAATGAATTCATTAATTTTTATTGAACAAGCTGAGATAAATACAGTCTTGAGAGCTAGACAGGGAATGCTGATACAAAGCAAAATAGAGTTCTTTCTCTCAATGCCTTGTTGATCCTCTTTCAATATCCTCCTCCCTTTGGAAAATTTCCATTTGTATCCAAAATATCCAGCTCCAACCGATTTTCCTACCCCTACACAGTGCTCCATGAATCCCAGACATACCTGGACAACATACCATAATCCCTTCTTTCCTTCTAATCTTTCATCTAAACACATCCTACTAACTGATCCCTTTAGAATTCACATGAATGTGTTCATACATTAATAGAATTAGGACTAGTTCTTGAAATGTTTTTTGCATACCTAGCAAAAATATATGATTTAGTGGTTAATGTCTATCATTTTGATGCCCTTGATATTATGCACAAAATATAATATTTACTTTTTATGAAAAATTCAGGACAGATAGAAAGGGTGGCATCATGGGTTTTAGATAAGAGAGATTTCTGGAAAGGGAAAGCTCAAATGAGAGCATTTGTGTGTTTACTTATTTAGCTTAATTACAAAACCAATCCAGAGGCCAGGGCCAAGGTTAATTGTTGCGAAATTTATTTGAATTGTAAGTAACAGGAAGAGGAAACTCTGCTCAGTTAATGCTGATTCCCTTTTAGAATATCCATCACTACAATTCCCAAAATTTATGTTGGTGGTTTAATATATTCCTTAAAGCTACATGTAAGCCTACATTTTTACAAACATATCTGCTAAAATAGATTGAATCTTAGGAGTTTTACACTTTAAAGTGTTTTTAAAATTAAAAACCATGATTTATTCAACAGAAAATATTAACAGAATATAGACCTTAACTTTTCTTTCCTGAGTGTTCCAAATAATCTCATATTCTTAAAATAACACTGTTTTATTCTAAGGTCAAAATGCAGAAGGTTTCTTAATGTTTTAGTGTATATATTTTGTTCAAATAAATTTGAAATTATTAACTGAAGAGCTAATTTGCATAGGCACAATTCTAGGCTGAATTAATGCCTTTCTAGTCTTCAAATTCTTTGTAAGTACAAAGAACCATATTCTGTTTCTTGATTTATATTATGCTAGAAAAGGTAGACTTGGATTATATCATTGTATATGTTTAAATATTCAGTCTATTTAATTATATAAATTTAATTCATATATTTAACAATTTCTTTTTTTGTGGTACTGAGGATTGAACCCAGAGGCATTCTTCCTCCAAGCTCCACCCTAGCCCTATTTTTTATTCTTTATTTTGAAACAGGGTCTCGCTAAGTTATAGAGGGCCTCACTAAGTAGCTGAGGCTGGCTGCAAACCTGTGATCCTCCTGTCTCAGCCTCCCAAGTACTGGGATTACAAGTGTGCGCCACCACACCCAGCTAGCAATTTCAATCTTTATTTCTATGTTAAGTGGTATCAAGCAAATTTTTTGGATTAATAAATATACAGTTGTGAACTTAGAAATTGGCAAATTCAAAGAAAAACGGTGATTTGGATTGATAGTGACTCTCATTCTGGATCATTTAGCCACCATCAGGCTCATTCTAATTATCTGCTGCGTGATTTTCCCCCCACATGAAATACCTGATAATTACTTCAATCCTCCATATCTGTAGATAAAATTGAAGAGTCTGTGCTTAAGCCATAGGACAAGTTAGTAGAAAGATGTTAGACCTTCCTTCTCTTAAGAATTCATCTTTAAGCAATTCCTCATGTCACATTGACAAAATTTAATGCAAGTAAGAAAACTTGTGTGTTTATAGAAAAAAGAGACAAGATATAACTGGCTAATTTAAAATATATTATAACAAACTTCTATGTTTAAGAATACTTAGTTTTTTATTGTTCCTAAATCACCCTTATATTTTTTAAGATAGTATTTTCTGGAAATTAAGTTTTATTTTATAACACAGAAACCCTATACTTCAATACTAAATACTGTCTAATGACTTGATCAGGGAAAAATACTACCCCTTTAAACATTTAATAATAAAGCTTTACTGATACTTTTACTAAGAGCAGTTATTTTTCTGTTGTCCATGAGTGTTTTACTTTTGTTGAAATTACCTATAATGAAAGTCTATTGGAATTTCCATAAATTTGTTTGGATTTAATTCCTGGAATGTGTATGTTTGGTTCTAGGTTTTAATCAATATATCAGTTGTTATAAGACAATTGTCTAAAACTCTAGATAATTATTCTTGGCCACAGAAATGCAAATTGCTTATCCAATTATTTGCTTAGTTTTCCTCCGAACTGGTGATATGTTATGGTTAAGCAAAAAAAATTAGAACCAATATAATGGGTATCATCATAGTTGAATTTTTATCTGGTCAGGCCTGGAAAAGAATGAATTCCCTTATTTCCAGTGCAGTACAAATTAATTCACACTCAATTTATATTTTTATTTTAAAAGTATTCTTTAGGAATATTTTAATATTGATGCTATGCCTTTATAGAATAATGGTAAGCATGTTCTCCACCCTAAATACCATCAGTGAGAAATGTAGAATCATGGATCTTGGATTTCCTTCCTCCCATTTCTGCTCTAATTTCTTTTAAATTTTACATGCAAGGAACTTAGCATATTATTTTGCATTTGATACGCAGATTTCCCTACTGATGCTGACGAGGAAAAACACAACACTAAGCCCATCTTCTAGAGTTTAAAGTATTTATCTTTATTACAATCATGTTTTAACAATTTTTATGTTTAGGTTTCCCTCGTATTATTCCAATGTTGGACACATCACAAGTTTTTTAGCATGGATGTTCAAAGTGAAAAATTTTTTAAATCTTTATTTTTATGACTCCAACCAGCTGATATTAAGAAAGAAAGGAAGTGTAGATTTCCTACCTAGTAATAACAGACTATTATTTCTTTTTTGTGATTTAATGTTAAATCTGTAATAAGAAGTCTTTTTGATGACAATAAATCAATATTTAATATAATAAATTAAAATATGCGAATTTTCCTTTCATGACCTCATATTTGCTTCTGTGTTCACTTGGGAAATTATGTTTTCTAAAAGAATATTCTACACCGGGCATGGTGGCACACACTTGTAATCCCAGTACTTTGGGAGGTGGAGACCGGAGGATCCAGGTTCGCGGCCAGCCTCAGCTCTCTCTCTCTCTTTCTCTCTCTCTCTCTACTTAGTGAGGCTTCTGCAAGTTTGTGAGACCCGGTTTCAAAATAAAGTATAAAAAATAGGGCTGGGGTGTAGCACAGAGGTAGAACGCCCTTGGGTTCAATCCCTGGTCCGCAAAAAAAAAAGAATATTCTAGTATAATCCATACATCCTTGCATTTCATATCAAAATATTTGTCCTCATTTAAATGTTTAAATTCAGGTTACCCAGAAATGCTAATATTTAGTGTAATATAGTATACTCAAATTCTATCAACTTTATAGTTTCCAATGCATAGAAAGTATTCAGTTATTATAATTATATGTTGATAGGAAGGGAAAATTATTTAGTGCCAATATAAGTATTTTATATTTACCTCAGGTAATAAAAACCCTTCATACACATACAGAGTTTAATAATATAGACAAATTAATGTGTTCAAAACCCCTAGTACTTGCTTCTAAAAACTGATTCTAAAATAATCAACTATGAAAATTAATTCTTAAGTCAATCTGAACTAGAGGAACATGAGAATATGCCTTCTTACTCTTTTTTTAATTTGCAGGATAGGTAATATTAAAGTTGAAAAGAACCTCTTATATTATTTAGCCCAATTTCATAAGTTACAGTTGAGACAATTAAAAAATAGAATAGATTTTTCAACTCTTGAGAAGTTGATATCATCCAAATCAGATATTGTTATTTTATACTATTTATATAGAGTCAGGAGTGGTGGTGCACACTCGTAATCCCAGTACTTGGGAGGTTGAAACAGGATGATCCCAGGTCCAAGAGAGCCTCAGCGACATAGTGAGATGCTCAGTAACCTAGTGAGACCCTGCTTCCAAAGAAAAACTTTTAAAAAAGGCTGAAAGTATAGCTAAGAAGTAGAATGCCCCTGGGTTCAATCCCAGTACCATAAAAAATACTATTTCAATCCAAAACTTTCTCCATACACATAAGTTAAATTTCATAATAGTGTAAACACTTTGAAACCAGAATAAATGTTTAATTCATCCTTAGATAATGAAAACAGATAATAAAGATGAAGAGTGACTTGTAACATATAGCAGGTGCTAAGCAAATGTGTGTTGATTGAATGAAAGAATATAGAACTTCCAAATTATTTTTATAAACTAATAGGTAGAGAGACCAAATCAAAATTTATTTCTGCTGTACAAGTTATATATGTCTTCCTGTAGAGTTAATGTAAATTTCTTTTCTTGAAAGGGTATTTGGGTACCTGAAGGAGAAACCGTGAAGATTCCTGTGGCTATTAAGATTCTTAATGAGACAACTGGTCCCAAAGCTAATGTGGAGTTCATGGATGTAAGTACAGGCACCATACAATCATGGTCTCCTTCATTATTAAATAGACTGCTTTAAGAGTTTAAAACAAAAATAACAACAAGGACAACTTACAAAGTTTCTTCTCTGAAAATGATATCATCTTATCATTAAAGAAATTTATAAAACTATTTCACATTATGTTATACTTTTAAGGTTACCTCTGTTTTGCAACTATCTTCCTAGACAGTACAGTAGAACTTGCCTGTGGGATCTGAAGATACTTATAATCCCCAAGGTGAATTATCTTCTGTGAATCAGATATGTAATGTTTCTATATTTCATTGTTAAATAGCCAGATAGCTTTGAAGTGAAAACATACATCATTTGGACTAACAATACATTTAACAACCATAAGTCACCCTTTGTATTTAGTAATCAACTATCATAAGCTTATTTCTTAAAATTAATCATACTGTACAGTATTAGAAGAACATTGTGGTGATGGTGATACAGGTCACTAATACTTAGGAAGTACCAAACACTGGTATAAGTAAAAATATTTACAAGTGTTTAGTAAGTGTCAAGCCCTCTTATAAATAACTCACAAATAATAGCTCAACTAATTCCCATAGCTCAATAATCCAGGTTAATCAAAAGTCACAATGTTAGTTTCTGGCAGGCCTTGGCCCTGGGTTCAGGTAGCCAGGCTTCTGCAAGGGTCAACAAATATTTTCTTAAAGAATCAGAGAATAGTCAGTATTTGAATGCATGACTTCTCTGTGATCACTACTCAATTATGGCCTTTTTGAGGGGAGGGGGGTTAGGAAAGTGTCCATAGGTAATTAATACAAAACAAAGCAATACAACAAGTGAATAGGTGTGTCAATAAAACTTTATTTACAAAAACAAGATGCAGGCAGGATTTGATTTGAGCACCAGCCCATGCTATTAAGGGATGTCCACTAACTACTATGATTAACTACTTTTGGGGAATACTGATGATTTGAAAATTAATTGGGCTGCCTTACATTATTATGGCTACGGTCTATTTAGTTGAAAATAATCAAGATTAGTTTCTATAGTAAATTAATCTTTGCTGAATTTAAATTAGGAACCTATCTGAATCTGATAATTGCCAACTTAAATTTATGGGCTTTTTTTTTCAATTCAAATTCAAAAGACAAGCCTCTGTAGGTAAAGTGCTCCAACTATAGAATAATAGTTCTAAAGAATAAAAGTACTTTTTAAGGTCAATCAGAACTTTAAGATTTCCCCTAACAAAAATGGTAGATTGAGCTTCTCTACAAATTTCAGAGGATAGGATGGAATAAAATTATATATGCAACATGCTGTTATTTTTTCACATTCAACACAAGATATCTTACCAGGGGTTCTAGCAAAGATCCACCTACGTTCTTTATCCTTTAACATAATGTCATCCATAATAAGAATGATTTTGATTTTCGAATGACCTTTGTGTGAAAGATGATGCAAGAATATGCAGTTTGATTTTTTTTTAAAGATGGATTGTTATATATTCCTACCTGGTTTCTCTTGAAAGCTCTTTTGTAAGTTGTACAGACGCTCTGTCTTTGACCTTGTACAATTTATTTGAGTATAATGGTAACCAACTTATATAAGGCTACTTTTAGCTTAATTTTTTATTGGTTACAACATAGTAGGGCTGGTAATCAGCTGGTATACATCTGCTGTTCTGAACAGTTGATTTTGTGCTTTATCCATTGGCAAATATTTTAAATATCACCCTTGTGGCATATCTACCAGAACTATCTAATAACTATTGAGTCCAGTCACTAAAGAATGTCGTCTTCAGCAGGTCTCTGAAGGTTCTGACCCTTCCTGAAGCTGTATGTCTAGGCTCATGTGTTAACATTTATTTTCAGTGATGTCCCAAGTATTACAATTTGATCTTGATCATACCTATAAATTTGTGAAGGGAGTTTTCAAAGAAAGTAGAAATTATAAAGAAAAATTGCAATGAGTAAAAACAGGATAGGTTAATGTAGAAAACTGATGGAAAAAGGATCTTGCCCCGGTGAGGCTGGAGCTGAAGCCGAAATTCACAAGAATGCTGGCAATCTCTGCTAGAGGCTTGGGCAGCCATTTTGTCCCATTTCCATGGAAACAGACTGGTAAAAAGGGGTTAAGAGGCTACAATATAATCACCTACAAAGAAGCTTTAAAAACCTCATCATGATTTTGAATGATTATTTGAAAGCTCCTAACCCCATCCATTTTTTTTTTCCTTGATCAGAAGCCTATTCCCATGGAAACAGGAGAGGGGATAGCAGCTTGAAGTCTTAGATTTCTGCTGAATTTTCGATGAGCCTCTGATTAAGCCCTGAAAGGAGTCATTTTGCTAGATGGTTGATGGATTTGGTAACCAACAGACTCTAAAAAGTCTCTTCTTCTTTAAAGTTAAAAAATTTTAGAGAAATATGTTGATTGTGCCTTTTCTATTTCCAACTAGAAAATTAAAAGATTAATAGGAAGCTGGGCGTGGTGGCGCACGCTTGTAATCCCAGTACTTTGGGAGGTGGAGACCGGAGGATCAGGGTTCGCGGCCAGCCTCAGCTCTCTCTCTCTCTCCCTGTCTCTCTCTCTCTACCTAGTGAGGCCCTCTGCAACTTCGTGAGACCCAGTTTCAAAATAAAGTATAAAAAAAAATAGGGCCAGGGGTGTAGCGCGGAGGTAGAACGCCCCTGTGTTCAATCCCCGGTGCCGCAAAAAAAAAAAAAAAGATTAATAGGCTGCTATTGGCAGAGTTTCAGTAAATATCAGGCAGAAACACTTCCCAGTGTTTTGGTGACTTCTTTTGAAACATTAGAAGGAAAGCATCCAATGCTTAAAATAGTTTGGAAAAACTGATGGATAATATAGTATTTTAAGTCAGCTGGTGTGATGTTCCTGCGAACATATAGCTATGTATCATAGCTACATTTTTAGCTCCACTGTTGAGTGGGTAGATCATTCTAAGAATTTGAGTAACATACCAAACCATAATAGAAAAGTTTGAGCCGGGCGTGGTGGCGCATGCTTGTAATCCCAGTACTTGGGAGGCTGAGACTGGAGGATCTGGATCCGCGGCCAGCCTCAGCTACTTAGTGAGGCCTCCACAATTTAGTGAGACCCTGTTTCAAAATAAAGAATAAAAATAGGGCTGGGGGTGTAGCCCGGAGGTAGAATGACCCTGGGTTCCATCCCCGGTACCGCAAAAAAAAAGAGAGAAAAGTTTGTATATGCAAAGTTATTTGCAATTTGAGCCTAAATTGAAATTAAGTTGAAATGATAAATATTCATCCAATCTACAAAGTTAAAAGTAATATGTGTGATATGTCTTAGTTTGGGTTCTTCCAGAAGCAAAAACTGCTCATGAAACAAGGATTTGTGTTAAAGAAATTTATTTTGGAGCTGAAAGACTCATCAGTAGGACAGTTTAGAGAGAAGTCAGGGAAGACAATAAATAAATCTAGATGCTATAGTGAGCCAATGGAGTTTCTTCCTACTTGGGAGAAACTGGCAGCCAGTGTCAGTCATACACAGAGTTACTCTGCTGGACGATTAAAGACCTGAGGTCCTAACACCTGTGGGTCATTGGTTGAGGGATCCTGGGAAAGAAGGACACTAATCCCCTTTCATGTCCTACTTGCTGATGATGGTAAAACAGGTTCCAGTGGAAAGAGAAAGCCATTGGGCAAAGAAAAGTGGGTGAGAATCAGGTGGGAGAGCATTATGGCAAAAAGTTCCAAGGATAGCTTTCAAATTAAAACAAGATCCGACATGTCTCTTTTGCAAACTAGTGTTTGCGTCTATTTGTGTTTATATGTGTATGTGTTGTATGCCATCTTATAAAAGAAAAATAATGCTTCCAAAGATAATGGAAATTGCATACTTTTATGAAGCATTAGACTCCTTTGTACCTCCCCTAAACTTATAATTAGGGGAGATAGTCCAGATTCAATAACTACTGCTGCTCTGTGTAACAGAGAGAGCTGTGCTCTACTGGTTAGTATAATAAGTGGCACAAATACGGCAACTTAATACTCAAAACTCATCACTGCATCCTGCACTTCCATTGGTATCCAAGGGCAAAGGAGAGGACTTTTATATTTCCTTAGAATTTTTACCATAGGCAAAAGATAAATAAGGAGCAGTTTGCATTATAGCAAATGCTGCACTAAAAGCAACAGGAGGAGAATTTGGTCACAGGGCTATTACTTAGCTCACCTGAATATATCTAATGGATTTGTAATGACAATAATAACACCTACTAGTGAATGGCCAGCATGTTCTTCATTCCCCTAAAGGAAGATCTCACCGAAGGACATTAAGAAAATGACTCTGAAGGTCTTTCTTCATGAGAAGAATGCCTGCATTCACACACACTCCCAGTTCTTGTTTCGAGTAGCGTAATTTCATTGGTGAAATGCAGCATTTTCTTGTAGGGGGTTCTTTGTTTGATTTTTAATTCACCAAATGGTGCAGAACAGATACCTAGGAAATGATGTTACTGAGCAAGATTCCTGGAACTGGGGACCATAGTCTAGTAAAATCAAATGGGCTGTATTTGTGAGTTACCACCACTCTCCTACTGCTGAAATTTAAGCCTATTACCAGTTACCATTGTTTTTTAAAGTTTTACCTAAATTATTTGTTTTCTGAAGAAAATAAGCTGGGAAAGAACAAAATTCTGTAATTATCCTAAATTCCAGTACACAGTCCTGCTTAGTGCTTATGTGAATCTGCCTGGCTCCAGTTTCAACTTTCCCACACCAAACCCACCCCATGGTTCACAGTGTGGGGCTGTGGCAACGTGCTTCATTTCACCCAACCTTATTGTATAAATGGTAATATTTTTATTAAAAGAAGAAAAACTTGTTTTCCTCTCCCTATCCATAAGAAATTTTATTTATCTTACACAACTGTCATTTTGCTGTTTTCTGAAGAAATGTTTATGCAAATGGTGTTTATGTTTCTCTGTACTGTCTTTATGATGTTCAATATCTCGATGGGAATTGTTTTGACTAATTGATGTCATATTAGTGGAGTGAGATGAATGCAATTTGCTAGCAGTTTATGTTTTCTCTCTATTATAGATTATAATGATTATTACATAATCATATTATTATATTATAGCAGACTTGCAAAATGATCTGAAAATATATTTTGTTTGCTAACATTTTCACATTACACAGTTTCATGTATATGGCTTCACATAGTCACTAGTAACTCTTAGCTAGATCCTGTGTTAAACTAATAGTAGATTTTTAAAACTTCACACTATTAAAATCAATTATTACTTTTGTCCTTATAGGCTTTGTTCATTTGCATGTATGAATGCAATATGTCTCTTTCAGAAGTGAAAAGATTAAGAATTGCTTTCTTTATAAAGCCTCATTACTTAAATGTCACAGGATCCTATACTGTTTGCATGATCTTGAAAAGACAGTTAAATAATCCTCTTTTCCTTATGAAAAATTATAGCTAAAATAATTTTTAAAGTTCTGGAAAATTACTTTGCTTTTAATAATAAAATGATATGTTCAGAAATAATCCATAAATGCCATTATAAACAGAATTTAGCATCTTTCAAAGCTTTACTAAAAAAAATGAAGAAAAGAAGAAAGAGAAAAAAGAAACTCCTCTAACTAAAGTAAATAATTTCTGATCATGTTCATTTAGATGGCTCTTGTTCCTGTCCTGCTAGTTGTGTAGAATGGTTATTAGCAGAAGCATCAGGTCTGAAATCACTGTTTTGCACACTCCATTCTCCACCCACCTTCTCCTGCCTCCAGTTCACTTTCCTTGCATTGCCTTCCCATGTCTCACTAGTCTTTGACTGCTACCCACCCTGAAGTCTCTCTGCCCACTCAGATATGCTCCCCATGATGTAACCACATTCTTATAAAAATCTTCAATTTTCTTGCCTCTCAAAATCATGCTGGCAGTAAGCATTCCTGGAGATGTGGAAACTTCTCAGGGCCAGGGTCTAGACCTCCTTCCAATCTACACATTTTCCCTAGATCATCTCCCTAGATTATCACATTCCATCTCTAGTCTCTTAGGAATCTGACCTCGTCTTTCCTGGATATGGCCAAATTGAAATCTTAGGGGCATCTCAAATTTAACACAACCAAAGTAGATCTCTTTATCCTGTCTTCTAAATCTCTTCTGCACTACATTTTACCCATATAAACACTTTTTAAAATCTCTATCCACCCTGTTCTCTATACCAGAAATTTGGAATTTCTCTTTCAATATTACAACCTCTCAAATCACCCACTTCCAAATCAGGAGCAAAGGCATGGATTCTATACCAAACATTCACACGGATGGCATCCTCTTCTTTTGGTTGTCCACTGTCACAACCTTAATCCAAGCCATTGACTTCTTCAGTTTGAATTAAGAGAATAACTTCCAATTTAATCTCTCCACTTTTTAAGACAAAGTTCAAAGTGTGTCATTCTTCTGCATAAAATCTTTTGATGTCATCGCTAAAGTAAAATACCAGATTCTTAGCTCTTGGAGTTTCTGATCATTTTCCTAGTGGTCTTTCTCTTTATTAGCTTTCTTTCCCAATCCTTTTACATACAAGGCTAGTCAATGCTTTTGCCAGGAGTGTTTGTCCCCCGGTTACACCTAATGTACTTCTAGTTACCCTTATTTTCTCAGCTTAAGTGTATTTCCTCAAAGAGCCCTTTCCTGACTTCTTAGTCTAAATTATAACCTAACAACAGCACTCAAAAAGTTTCCTTTGCAACATACACTTGCAAAGTGTATACACATATCCTGGGTGATAGGGGATGTTATTTATTCACTCAACCCTGGCATTTCTAATGGCAAGCACAATACAGGCACATGGTTAGAAAACACAACCAATGCACAGCTAGTTGTCTGAATGGATTTTTTCCTCTATTTTTTAAGACATTATTCCTCCTTTAAGCCCTCTCAATTCCAGCATAATTGATTTTTATAATATTTTACCCAATAGTCCTATCTTTGGCATGTAGTAAGTGGATCATTTTGCTTAGATATTTATATTGTCCATCTGTGACTTATTGCCACAAATTCAATTTAATAGCTGTTGAATCAAGCACACCGAAGAGATCACCAAGAAATAAACTTTCCATTTTGAGTGTAAAAAGGGCTCAGTGTGCCCTCTGAAGGCTTTTTGAGGAGGAAAAAACTTGAAAGACTTTCTTCTATGTATAAGGGAGGCCAATAACCTGCCCTAATTCCTGCTAGGGGAACCAATAGTAGGGAACCTTTGAAATGCCTGCCTGGGAGTTTCTCTCTTATATGGGAGGGTTCTACTGGGTTTCATTTCTACCATTTTACTCCTGCGTTTTGGGATCTTCTGTAGTAATTTTGGATAGGATTTACACCCCTAACTAAAACTTGTTGTAAGAGCCCTTCACGCCTTTGCCTCCTGTGCATTTATCTCCTCTCCAATAGGAGTAAAGATGCAAGAATGGGATCCTGGGTGGGAAAAAAAAAACATTGATTTTATCACAGATTTTGACAAAACGTAATTTTATTTTTTTGCGGAACTGGGGATAGAACCCAGGGGAATTCTACCTCCAAGCTACACCCCCAGAGTAATTGGTTACCGCCATTATAAATCATTGCTAGTAACAGTTAATGGAATTCAGTAGCTTTCCTAAAACTTAAAACATTACCTTAAGGCTTTAAAGATTACCTTAAGGGCTACTAAGGAGTTTGAAACCAAAGTACTTGACAAGTTTTTGCATTCCAAAAGGCTTAATATCTTTCTCTCTTGAAGCGTATAAAAGAGACTATACAATTCCAAACAGGTTGTTCTCCATAAGCCTCAACATTTAGCTTCATAAGCATAACTACTTCTATTTCTCAAAAGCATTTCTTGAATTTCTTTTAAGGAAAGGATATTTCTTAAGAGCACATAACCTACTGTACCAGTATTTAAATTTGGTAACTGCAAATCAATAGTCTCTTGAATGCATAGATTTTCATAGTGTTGGTATTTCCCAGCATTCTGAACTCTACAATTTAGTGAATTTCTCATATGATTAGAAGATGTGTTCTTCTGCCACTAGAGTTACAAGAAAGTTATATCAATCATGTGAAGTTTCTGATTCCAATCTGGACAGTATTTGCTAATTATGATGGCTTAGGAAAAATCCCCACTCGGTTCGACTTATATCAGTGGGAACAGTGTATAATATCGATTGTCCATAGATAACAAGTAGAATGCTTTTGCCCACAAGACAAGCTAACATCAAGAAATAGAATTTCCAGAATATCAGCAAACAATTCCAGACTTATCAAACTTTGATATAGGCAGCTTTGTTAATGATTTGTTTATAGATTCAAGGATGCAAAATATTTTTTCTTCAGAAGGAAGGGACCATCTATAAAAAGTCCTGGTTGGCATTATGTGGCATAAAGTCATCCTCATTATGTGTAGGGAAGTGGTTTGGCTCATGGAATGAAGGGGTATTATACTGTGTGATATTTGTAGTGGATGCATGCACATACATGAACACTCAATCTATGTATACCAACATTCCAAACTAATAAAGGAGGTAGAGCCTGGATTAGATCTGAAACCTCTCCAACTTCAAAGTACACTGGCTTCTCATACCATTAGTTTATTTCCTCCATTTTAATTTAAGTGAGAGAGATTTGCCACAAGTAATAAAACCTGTGGCACTTCAGTCATAGACTTTTATTCCTCTAACTTTTTTCCCCCTGAGTTTCTGAAACTGCCTGTTGCATTGATGAGAATCAAGCTTTACTCAAGAGGTAGTCTTGCCTCTGAAAGCCCTGTTGATGGCCTTGTCATTTTCTTCTTATTCATTATTGTTCTATATGACATTGTCACTTACTTTTACCCTCAGATTAGAAAACTAAGTTATGTGTAACTTTCTTTAAAATGAAAATAGATAAATATTCTGAATTTATACAAAAAATCTGGTGTGTGATATGCATAGGTATTCTAATATCACTATTACCACTTTTCATGAAATAAATATTATAGAATCCATACTTCTTTGTATTATATATACTATATATAGTATGGTATTTTTTTTCTTGGGAAGGGATATCACAACATTCTTTTAAACATTTCTAAATGCTGCTGTAGCTCCTAGGAAGCCATCTTTTGGATGCCTGCAGATTGCAGTTTATGTAATCTAATAACAACAGGGCGTGATTAGAAAAGAATGTGCATTTCTGTGGTATTAAAATTATGAAACCAGTTTGTCACAGAAGAATAAGCAACCCATGAGGGCCCTTCATCTCAAAACTAAAAAGCTTAGAGTTTTCTACAGTGATCTTCAATTTTCTGTAGGGTTTTGATCCACTTACAAGTTTAATCTAACCTCTCTGAACTTAAATGTTCCATTATCTGTTCAAAAATAATTAGAAGCTGTGAGCAGAAGTCTGCATACATGCAGTTCCTTGGGAGTCCCCGAGCTCGTTGAACCGAGGAGTTTGACGGATACTGGTCAGCTGATATTGGACCAGCGGCTAATAATAGCAGAAAATGCTGCTTAGCTAGGTGAGAAAGTTAACTTGGGGAAAATGAAAATGAAGCATTTGGGATTTATGGCCAGAGATAAATTGCCCTTTTTCATTTGTTTCCTGGTAAGAAAATAGCCAAGGGAGGCAGTTATTTTTTTCTTTTTGTCCTTCCCTCCTTTTTTATACAATGTATAATTAAGATCTAAAGGCTCATTTGATTTCACTAAAACTTTCTAGTATCCCCACAAAGAAATGTTAGTGAATCAGGAATATGTTTGATATAATGCATGCACATAATAGGTAAATCTGACCAGTAAATTAAAAATTGTCAGCTCTAGAAAGCATGTGAAAAATTAACCATAGGAAACATGGAAGTTCTTGGGGAAAGTTACAAACACAAAGGGTTTGAGTGTAAAATCAAAAACAGTGAAGCAAGGTCCTTTAAGAAAAAATAGATTTCAAAATCTGAAAGACTCAGCTGTGTACATCTGTAATCCCAGTACTTGAGAGGTTGAGATATGAGGATTCCAGGTTCCCCAGAGCCTCAGCAACTTAGCAAGACCCTGTTTCAAAAACAAAAAATAAAATAGGCCTGGGAATTTGGTTCAGAGTTAGAATGCTCCTGAGTTCAATTCCCCAGTATCACTCATCAATGAATGAATGAATGAATGAATGAATGAATAAATAAATAAATAAATCTGGAAGACTTGTTCACTTAATGAACATATTACTATATTCTCAGTAAAGAAAAATTATTTTATTATTAGGTAGATAGATGCTTCAAAATGTAATATTCTCTAGTTTTTCATATAATGTTAATTTTGAAAGAGTAAATTTCAAACTGTCCTAGTCTCTTTTCTCTTATTTTTACTAAATTGATAATGTGTGTGGTAGTATATAAACAGACAATGCTTAATCATTCTTTAACCGTAGGTAAATTATTTTTGCATCCCCAATAAAGTCATAAATATTTTTTGGTTAATAGCCATTTCACATTTTGTAAACCCCACAATAGCCATGTACCAAGGGATAAATTTCTTAGTGAAGATTTGTTTTGAGTTTGGAAAAAGGAGTAAAATAAGTTTCCTTCATTTATTAGTTAATAGATTTTTATGAAGTGCCTTCTATGTGCACAGTCCCTTGCTATATATATTTATATTTATATATACATGTATGTATTTAGTACATGTTTATTAAATTATTTATATTTATGTATAGTTTATATTTTCAATATGTTTGCTAGAGATAAATCAACTCTTCTGCTTAGTAATCTGATTATCATTGAAAATACTGCCTATAGAAAATAGTGCCATTATAAAACAACATTCAACATTCATATATTTCTCCTCAATCTGGTTATATGCTCTTGTTATGTCTACATATCTCTTTAGTAATCTTTTGTAGAAAGATTTTATGTACTTCATGGGCATGTATAACTGTTAAGGGAAAGATATTCCTACTTACAAATGGGAACTGAAATATTTATAAACAGTGTGGATGTAATTCTGCAGGCAGAGTTTTCTAGCTGAAATGCAGTAAAGGACTTTCCTAATGAGGCATAAAGTCTTTCTACTGCTTCTGAAGTAAACAGAATTGTTATTATAGATTATCATTCCATTATTTAATGCTTCATCTATTGTCCACAAGAATTTAACACCATCTGTGTCTAAAATTTAATTAATTTAATTAAACTTCTAGGTGACTTCAATAAGATTTTTCTTAGTGGACACTTCTATTTTTCTATTTTAATGAGAGTTTTATAAGTAATAATTTGAAGATGTCTTGTATAGGAATATTGAATCCAGAGCTTTGGTTTAGAAGATCTCAGTGTAAATTCTACTTTTGCTACCTCTAAGCCAGAGCCCTGTAGGCAGCCCAGCTAATCCATGTTTTTGAAAAGCAAAATAGCAAGAGGTAACTGATTCAGCATTGTTCATGATGCTCAATATAAGCTTATTATATGTTGAATGTTATAGAAATATAAAATACCATCGACAATTCTAATAGACTCCAATACATATAATAATAAATTAATAGCTATTAGTATGAAAATACTCATTGTCTAGAAAATCACAAGTGAATTAACTCAGGCTATCATGAGAAAATAGCCTCTACTCATGTTCTATCTTTTGATTCATGTTCCCTTCAGGGTCCCACACCTATGAACAAGGTATAAACTGAGATGATGAAATTGGTTTTGATGTCCATAACACTCTTTTAAGAGCAAATCAATTCCAGAACACGTGCTATGACTCGGGTGACGATAGGAGGTTAGTGCTGCATCGAGGCATATTTTGCAGCAAGATGGGCAAGGGGTGAGAACTCTAGTATTTCATTAACATGGCCCACATGAAATTGCTATGAAATATGAAGATACCCTCATCTTCCATTGTCTTCTTTCAGTAGGTTTAACTACACCATTTCTTGGGATGAGCAAAGATAACACAGGAACCATTCCTCCCTCACATTTAATATTTATATCATTATAAGGCTCATGCACAACTGCCCATTTCTAATCAATAAATTATTTTCTCCCTTTTAGATTTAAATTTTGATTAACTTAAACTTCTAAAAACAACAAATCAAAGAAACAAAAAGAAAAACAGTTTTTTGTGTGAAGTCTGTTGACTGTGACTCAGGTGTGTTAAGTGCGTTTGTTTCCATTCATCATGCTCATAAAACAACAAATACATCCAAAGTACACATCAGCAGGGAAATTTACATAATTAATGACAAATTTTCACAACAAGACAATGAAAGGCTATGTTTAAGAACTTTCTATTATTTAGAAATTTCCTCAGCATGTCTCTTTTTTTTTTTTTTTCGGTACCGGGGATTGAACCCAGGGGCGTTCTACCTCTGCACTACACCCCCGGCCCTATTTTTTTATACTTCGTTTTGAAATCAGGTCTCACGAAGTTGCAGAGGGCCTCACTAGGTAGAAAGAGAGAGAGACAGGGGGAGAGAGAGAGCTGAGGCTGGCCATGAACCCGAATCCTCCGGTCTCCGCCTTCCAAAGTACTGGGATTACAAGCGTGCACCACCACGCCCGGCTAGCATGTCTCTTTCATATGAGAAATTCAAGTAGAGATGGCATTGCTTCCATTTCTGAAGGGTAATGCATATGTCACATTGTTATTATATGGATAGTAAATAAAGGTTTTAAGGTATCTCTGCTAATAATACAAGGTATTATTTTCTTTGCCATCAATGAAACGTATTCCAAACAAGACAGTATGGGTTCAAGGTTAATAATCAGCCAACTGAGAGATGATGTAAGACAGTTCTTATATTTAAGTCAACCAAGCAATCTGTTTTAAAATGTGTATTTTCCAGCTATGGCATTTTTAAAGCAGGATCCTATGTTACTTGTCCTTTTGGTGATGAAATATTACCTTACAAGGTCTCCTTGTGCCACAAAGTTGATAAGACTTAATGTGAACACTGGCATACACCTAAGCTATTTGACTTACAAATCAGCATTTGAACATGGAGTATTCAGGGACAAGGGGCCTTGGAGGATTACTAAGTGATATTTATCACTTGAGTTTCTCCTTATCGAGTGCTTAAATTTAGGACCATGTCAGCATTTGATAGGGAACAGTGGCATAATTTCAGGGTAAAATTTTCCTGGAAGTAAGAACAAAATCAGTTTCACCATTTAAACAATCTTATGGAATGAACAAATATATAGAAGCTCAATTAAGATTTGGAGAAATCCCGTGTTCCACTCTGCTAGTATGAACTGACTTTCAAATCATGTCTCTCTCAGGGTGCTGATTACTATGATAACACCTTACAGAGAGTAATAATATACTTACATTTCATCCCTTATAAATGGCATTTTTAATTTACTATTGTAACATCAACTCACCCATATATTAGACCAAAAGACTAGATCTGTAGTATGTCAGAGAAAATAAAAGATACAAATGAATGTATAGTTTGAGAGAGTCAGATTTCTTTATAAATATGAAATTCTGTAACAGTTCACTCAAAAACATAGTAAATATACTCACTTGAACAATTAAAGGAAATCAGATGGAACCCATAGAGCAAGAATACAGCTGTGCCCTGTAAGTGACCTGGAACTAGGAAATCAAGGGCTGTGCGTATCAAGGGACACTTCTGTCACTTCAGAATCTGTCCAGCTTCTTTGAAGTGCCCTGCTAGACTCTAGTCTAGAGAACAGGGTTTAGGAAAAGGATTCTCCTTGGCCTATTTTGGGATTGTTCCTATCTCTAGATTAAATGAAGAGGTACAGTCTTGATTTTCAAAAGGGGCTCCTCATAGTCCAGCAATTTTATCATGTTCATTGGGTGAAGATTAAGATTCATACAGGGAAGGGGAGGAGGACTAGAAAGGCAACCCGATAGGTGCAGCTAAAAACAATACTTTCAGTCAAACCAAAGAGACCAAAAGAAATCTTTATTTCAAACTGAACACCCTCACCTTTTTTTTTATTTTCTTATTCTCCTTTTGTAATGGAAGCCTTTAGTCAGGTCCCCCCATATTTTCATCAGAGTAGTATATATAGAACTAGATATGGACATTATATAACTATATAAATATATATTTACTTGATATAAAGTACCAAGCATTATAAGGCTTATAATAAATATATAGCCTCTTGCCCTTCTAATTTCAGCCTTGGGTCTTGCTTTCCAGTGATAACTTTTTTTGGTATTTACCTCCAGACTCTAAAAAAATATTCTTATATTGCCAGTCTCAATAAACTCATTTTATATATAATCTGTTTATTTTCCAATATGGAAAAATAAATATTTAGCATTTTCAGATTATTTCCTACATTTTTTACTTACATTTCCTATATAATCTTTATATCATACTTTCAATTCTTATTAATAACTCATTTTAGTACTATTACTATGTAGGTAATATTTATTGTAGATAATCATTTTATTTTATTTTTCTAAACCAGGCATGATGGCACATGCCTGTAACCCCAGTACTTGGGAGGCTGAGACAGGAAGATTGCAGATTCAAAGCCAGCCTCAGCAACTTAGTGAGGCTCTCAGCAACTTAGCAAGATCCTGTTTCCAAATAAAAAATAAAATAGGGCTGGGAGTGTAGCTTGGAGGTAGGATTCCCCGGGGTTCTATCCCCAGCACCACATGAAATAATAATAATAATAATAATAATAATAATAATATAAAATAAATATTTTTCTAATTGTTCTATATCCTTCATCTAACTCTTAATAATTCTCTTTTCTTTAAGGTCTGTTAGTTCAATAAATCCATCAGTTACTATTTCTTTTCTCTCATATCAGGGAAAAATCCTTCTTTAAGACTTGCAGCCTCGTGCTGCAATATCGCCAGTGTCTAGGTTGAGGGTCCAGCTGTACTTCCAGGCCCTCTTTTGCTCATCATCTAGAATTCCCCTTCACTTCTCAGTTGAATTTGATCCTTTAGTTCCTGGGTACCACGTCTTCCCCCTTCTTGGTTTAGTATTTCATTTCATTGAAAGCACAGGGTGATAGTCTGGGTATATTCAAGAGATAGAAACCACACTGTGGGTTAAACAGGTGAAGTTTAATATAATTGTGAAGTATGTCAAAAGAGTAACTACAAGATGTAAGGAAACCAACTCTGCATGCTACCCTAAGACTAAGGCCGAGGATATATAAGGAAGGATAAACTTGATGGGGTTTGGACTTTGTTTGAGTAGATGTGGTTGGACCAATGGGTAACAGAGAAGTTCACTGTAGCAGGGCTGGCACTGGTTGCACTTAGTGATCAAAAACCAAGCATCCTCTGGAATTCAGGCTGTCAGGTGACCTGCAACTGTTATCCTTGGGGCAGAGGGATTCCAGACATCTGAGAGCAGACTTACTGGTGGAGTGCAAGCAGGCTATCCCAGGACAGGCCATACAAGGGCATATTGTGAGAATCCAGGCACCAGCAGCAGGTCTGCAGAGCAGGCAGACCAAGCAAGACTCTAATTTTCTTTCTGAAAGGGCTGTGGGAAGGTTATCACCAGGCTGAGGCTTCAAGACCATGAAAGATTGACCAGGTCCTGAGACTGTGGCTGAGGTGGGCTTACTGAATGTCCTCACACATTGCTAAACCACACATACACCCCAAACCTGCCCACCCTGCTCCCCAATCTGTGCTCAAAAATGTGGGAAGCCTGATTGTCTTTCAGTGTCCCCGCAGAGCCCTCTGCTTTAAAGCTTTGCACCATACCTGTTTGAAAGGAGAAAGGCCTGCTTCGCCTTTTATCTTTTCACAGAAGAATCAACCAATTATGTGCTGGCAGATTCACACACCTGACTGCTGAAATTTCGCAGATGACTACATGTAGTTTGGTTCACTATGTAGACTTTCAAAAACAAGCAAACAAAGATCTTTGCATAGTTAAGCTCCCCTCCTCCAACCTCAGCTGTGTCTGATACAGTGCTTTTTTTTTGACTCAGTTCCTCCATTTAAAAATTTCTAGTTTCTTGCTAGGATGGGGAAGAGCAGTTACCTACTACTCGGAACAGGCAGAAAATCAGAGAGTTTAATTATATCTTATTGAGATTTAATTATTGTTACTGTTTTCAGCTCCATCTTCACTCTCAGTAGTACTAAAAGTATTCCTTTTTTGTCCTTAATGAAATGACCTGACCTTTATGTTATTGGTATTTCTCTTTATAAACATTTTACTATGGCCACTCTTTCCGTCTTCCTGAAAACTGTTGACAGTTTTTATTTTTTGCTTATTATTATCCATTCCCCATTATATTTGACTTTCAGGTTTGTATCTTTTAAATATCTTCATTCTCATTTTAGTGGGATATTGGAAAGGGGTAGAGAAAATGCATATGGTTAGCCTAGTGTAGTTAACTGGAAATTCTAGAAGGAATTCAAAATTTTAAAAGAATTCTGGTAGAGCTCCTTCTAAATTTATATTTTCCTCTATTATGTTTTATGAAAGTAAATTAAAGAATATGTGCCCTGTAATTTTAGCAATGCAATAATATTGGACTATTGGGGAAAACATACCTTATAAGAAATAGCATTAGACATTCTTTTGAAAATCAAAGATTGGATTGCTCATTGGGAACTACAAGGATTCTGAAGCATAAAATTTTGTTGTCAGACATGGAAACAGGAAGGGCCAGGGCATCAATATTAAGAAATGGTGGTATACGTTTTTGCTGTGAGAAATATCTAAGAAAATATCTAGCCCCTACAATACATTAAAAATGAAGTTCTATTTTGACTTTCCCCAAAAGATAAAATTCAAAGGTATTTGGGATCATTGACTAAAATGTATCCTTCTTGATTTAAATATGAGAATTTTTTTATGAAATATAAAATATAAGAGAGTTTTTATAAATATAAGAGTTTTTAGGAAATAATATGTCCAATCTAAGTTGTCTAAAGATGGATGTTGGCAGTCCTAGTATTAAGAATTTCAGAAATGTTTTTGGTTCCTCATCATTTTCATAGACTATAGAGTTATGACGATTACCAAGGTGAAAGAAGACATTTAACAACAGTATGCTGCTTGGCATAAGGAATCTAAATGTTAACATACAAACTGTATCTAACTTGAGAGTTGAGGGGTGCCAGGGGGTGAAGAGGAAATTATTATTTTTTGAGCCTGGTAGCTCAAAGAATATTCCCTTACTTTTGGCTAAAGGGAACTGTAACTGAAATTAGCATGGCTAGCCAGGTTTTATGCCAATAATATTTCCTTTGTAGGCAGAAATAAAAAGAACCTAAGGCGGGGGTTCTTATCATTTTTGCAGTTCAGAGATTCCTTTGAAAAGTTTGATGAAAGCTATGGACCCTTTGTTCAGAAGAAGTGCACATATATGTATATTCAATCGTAATTTTCATTCAGTTTCTGGAAATTTGTAATACCTCTGAAGTGTGGACACACGGTTAGGATCACTGATTTTAAGTCTTTCTCTAATCCCAGTGTTGTTCTTGGAATATAGCTCTAAAGGAAACTGAAGGGGCCAATACCTGCACTTAGACAGCCCGGGAGATTATTCTTAGTCATTGGTGTTTAAGTAATGACAGTATATTAAGATCAGGGTCTTGTACCTTATTTTATTTAATCTCACAGCAACCTTTAAAATAGGTTTTTACAATGATACTGAAGCTCTGAGAGGACAGGTGAATGGGCAGAAGTTCCACAGCTAATGAGTGATGGCGCAGGATTCAGATCCATAACTCCACTCAAATCTCTCTCCTTCTGACAAGTTTTAATACTCAAATTGTTGAGTATATCTATGGAAATAGTAAAATTTGAGAATTAGAACCTATTAGATGTGTCACCATATAATGTTTGAATACTGGATTTCAATTCTTCTTTGGATAATATGGGTACTCCAGTAAGTAGTGGATCTTATGAAACTGAAAAAAAAAAGATGTATGCCCAGTTTCCATTTTACTAGCACTTGCTGTACACACAAACACACACACACACACACACACACACACACACACACACATTCCTTTAACTAGAAGAATTTAAAAAAATAAAAGAAAATAGATAAAATCAACCTAAAAGTTATGCAAAAGAAAAAGAAATGAATTGGAATCTTTAAATGGTAAAAATATTTCCAGGTTAAAATGAAAAATAAAATAACTTTCTTAATGGTTTGCCAAAGCCTTTCTTCTGAAACCTAGACTACAATATTCAGGCTTTCCAAAGCATTCTGTTTTTCTGGTATACCTTGGACCATATCTAATTGTTTTCTATTTCCATTTAATATTTTATTTTTGTTATCTTCATATTATGTCCATTTAGTAACTTTTCCTTCTTTTTGTGGATATCTTTGTTTTTCAACAATGTTTATTTACTTACATAAAAATTCTAGACTCATCAGGAATCTCATCTTACACGCTAGTCTTACTAACCTTCAGCGACCAGCGCAATGTCTCCCATGATGCAGGTTCTCTAAATTAATGGATTAATTGGCTTTTCCAGGCAAGTTGTCTACAACTTTAATATAGTTATGGTATTCTAGGAAAAATTCCTTCAGGAAAGATATTATATTCCTTTTTAATATACTTTTATTGGTGCATTATAATTATACATCATAATGAGGTTCAGAATCATAGGAACATACATGCACACATTTTTAGATAACAATTTTATTTTAATCTTTCTTAATCTCAAATTTATGGTGCACTTAATTTCCTCAGTCTATAACTTAAATATATCCTAGGTACATATAAAGATAAAAAGAAATTTTCCTCAAGAAGTTATATGAGAGAAAGCAATTTGGCTGACAAATTCTTCAAAAACTGGAGATATGTGTGCAGATTATATGACTGCCACGCCCATCATAATATTTATACTGTTTTAGTCTTGGATTATATTTATGTCACCTTTAGTCACTTCCTGAAACCTGAGGTTATGCAAACAGGAAAACCCCTCATTAAGGAGTTTAACCATAAAAGTCTATGGTAAAACCTTTTACCGAAATTATCATTTTCATTTTTATATAGCTTTCACTATTTCTACAGGTAAAATAAATTTCTAGTGTAAGCTATCATTGTTTGTCCTGGTCACCACTCTAGTTTCTAGAAAAGTAGAAGAAAGTTAGTAAATATTTGTGAATAAACAGCTATGTTATTAATGTTTAATTCCTCTCTGACTTACACTAATTTCTCAGCTACATTGGTAAGCAATCCCTATATGATACCATAACTATTTCTGACAAGTTTGCAAGTTATCGTGCATTTTGTTTTAAGTGGTTTATGTTATACACTGGACTCCCCAGGAAGAATACTCTAAGATAGAATTTAGTATGCCAGATATTTTGGTTTACTCAGTAACAGAAAGGAGCAAGAAGTTCTGTTGTGCTATTGCACATAATAGATATTATTGCACATAATAGATAATAATTATGTGCTGTATATTTCAAAAGCTAGAAGAAAGGGTTTTAAATAGTTTCACAATAAAGAAATGATAAATATTTGAATAAATGGATGTTTAACCCGATTTAATATCACACATAGTATATATGTATCAAAACATCACATGGTACCCTCTAAATATGTGTAATTTTCATGCCACTATATATCAGCTAAATAAAATTCATAATAAAAATGTTACTGGAAAATGCATTTGGGATCAACAGCTGTGCTGAGGGCATAGGAATTAGGACTGGGCAGAGAGACATCAGGTTTTGATTCAGGCTTGCCTTGCGCCATGTGGTAGCTACGGAGCTAAAATGACCCATCCGGTTGTCCTGAGTTGGCATCCATCAGTCATTAGATGTGGGTCGCCCTGGGAGAAAGAATAAACTTGGGTCAGGTGGCTCTCTGCAGCTGAGGTCAGCTAAATGCTGTTTGTATGCATCGCTCTCAGATGCAGGGGCAATAGGTTTTTCCATGAAGGAGAAGCTGGGCAGTGGTCCTTCTGCACAGAGCATAACAATAAATAAACAGGTCTCTGGGTAGCATCATTAGAGGCTATGTGCTGGATTATTTTTGTAGGATAGTGTACCAGACACTAATGTAGACTTAAGATGATTAGTTCCATATGTGATGAGAGAAGTGAAGATACTTAAGAAGAATCCAAGGTAGAATAGCATGAAATGATTCAGGGAAAGCCGGGCGTGGTGGTGCACGCTTGTAATCCCAGTACTTTGGGAGGCAGAGACCGGAGGATCTGGGTTCGCGGCCAGCCTCAGCTCTCTCCCTGTCTCTGTCTCTGTCTCTCTCTCTCTCTCCTTAGTGAGGCCCTCCGCAACTTCGTGAGACCCGGTTTCCAAAATAAAGTATAAAAAGTAGGGCCGGGGGCGTAGCGCGGAGGTAGAACGCCCCTGGGTTCAATCCCCAGTACCACAAAAAAAAAAAAAAATGATTCAGGGAACAGAATGCTTAACAAGTACTGGAACTTTAGGGAGATATGAAAAAGATAAGATTTGGTCTCATTCTTTTGATACAAATTTGGGTTAGATAGGTTTAGAGGGTAGTGAATTCATTACAGTTTTCATGTCCTCAGGTAAGACAGATTAACCTTGTATTTTTTAAAAACTTCTACCTCTGAGAAATTAAACTCTACTTTTCCACCTCATGATATAATTATCCTTTTTTCCATTCATCTTACTTCCAGGCTACATAAAATGTCTCACCGCTCCACCCAGAGCCCCTGAGCTCACTTTCTTCTCCAAGTGTATTAGCTGTGACAGCCTGCCTTACTATCTTAACCCATGGTTATTAATTTCAACTATTTTCTTATGATCACCCAGTCTGTTCCATCATCCTGTTGACTTTTTGCTAGAGTAGTCATGCCAGCCACCATCCACACTAAACACAAAGGCACATTCCCTCCCCAACTAGTGCCAAGACGCAGTAAGCTCAGTTATTGTGCCAAACAGCCCTACACTGTTACACTGTTAGGATCCCTACAGTTTTATTGACCCTTGTGTTACTCAAAGACCTATTCTTATGACCCCAGCCCCCCACCACCACCAAGGGAGGTTCCTCTCTCAAAATCTAATTTGACCCCCCCTTTTTATGTGGTACTCAGGATTGAACCCAGGGGAGTTCTACCTCTGAACCACACCCCCAGCCCTATTTTATTTTTTAGTTTGAAACAGGGTCTCACTAGGTTGCTAAGAGTCTCACTACATTGTCAAGGCTGTTCTCGAACCTGCAGTCCTCCTGTCTCAGCCTCCCAAGTACTGCGATTACAAGCATGCGCCACCAAGCCTGGCTAATTTAACCCCTTTGAACCCTTTCTACGGATTCTGGAAGCCTGCAATCTCCTTGACTCTCTCCATTCCCCCATTCACACATCTTCCGGAGTAGTCATCTGATGGCTGCTCTCGACTTGTCAGACTTTATGTTTCAGGATATCAATAACTCCTTTACTTCCTACACAACCTCAACAAGGTAGATATTAAAATTTCCATCCTAAAAATGGGAACATGAGACTCAGTTTGAATAATCTTTTTTAGCTAAAGTTACACAGTTTACTAGTTCAGGCAGTGTTCATTCACACGGGAGTGTATCTGACCTAGGACCTTTCATACTGTGCAAAATTGAGTGGTGAGTGCTGTGTTAGGTTTGAAGTACACAGAGCTCCAGAACACTCTGTTTCCAGGACCACAGAGTGGACCGTGGGAACCACGAGTACCTTATGCGCTAGCATGGAGGCACACAGCACAGGGTGTGGGAGCCCAGAGAACAGAGCATGCCTTCTGCCTGGAGGGATTGGAGATGAGTTCACAGAAGAGGCGATGTCCAATTTAGATCTTAGACTGAGGTGGACTAGTTGGATGTGGTCTGTCAAAGGTCAGGTGAGATCGAGTGGAACAGCATCCTCTGCAGCAGTGTGGTGATATGGAAAGGCCTGGTGCTTCTCAGTCTAGTTCCCGAAAGCCTGTCTGGGTATAGAGATAGCAGGGTGAAGTGACAGAAGATAAAACCAGAAAGATAGGGAAAAAAATAAGAGCCTCATATGTTATTCTAATGTGTCCTCCCTCCCTAATCTACTGCTCCTCTCTTTTGGCAGATAAATGGATGTTTGTAATGTGTAATTTGAAAAGTGAAACTAGTGACTTTCCACATACTTCTGCTTAAAATCAAGGAGCTTATTTGAATAATTAAATAATGATGCTCCAATTATCCCAAGGGCTCCAATTATATATGAGATGAACCAATATATTTATTCATCTGCTAAGTAGCCTCTATTTTTTTGCATTTTGCATTTTGGTGCTCATACTATGAAAACAGACCACGTAAGTGATCTTCATAAAGAAATCATAGTCAATTACACTGCTTAAGTATTTCAGGATTGTATTTGGTGAGAATAATTATATTAAGATTATTATCACTATCATAGAGAAAGTTTCAATAAGTTCTTAAGTCCCTTTTTCTCCTGCCCCAAGACAAGAGAGCAAGTTTTCATCAAATGAGCAGCTCTTCCTATGGATATTTTTGGGTGTAAATTCCTTTGAAAATGTGTTTATCCCCAGCCTGTGAATTTTTCTCTATTCTATGTGTTCACTACTTGAATTATTTGTTCATCCCTTTTTCAACCAAACATATCTTTTCTGAAAACAGAATGTATGTGCGCATTAAAAGTGGATATCATTACATTTCATAGTCAAAGGTCAATAATGAGGAATTGTATTTATTCACCCAATTAATGGTATTTATAACAATAACTCAAAAATGAATGTAAACCGCAGTGGTCACAAATTGATCAGATGCTTCTCTCTGTTGACGGCACTCAGTTGACTTTAACAGGGCTAAAATTTAAAATGGGCATTTGAACATAGCTACCCAATAGTAGTCAGCTTTATGATGAATAATTTTCACTTAGTAATCAATTTTTGAATTTTGTGTGGACAATATTTCTAAACAGATTTTTCTGACTTTGGCTGTCATAATTAAAAATTCACATTTTGATATATAACCTCAGTTTTAAGTCATTTGACATTATCAATACTTAATCGTGGCTGATTCTGGGAACTGAAAGCTGGAATGGAATGAAAATGTTTTTGTGTGAAAGTCGCCGGTATTAAAATGGAAGAAGAAGCTGATGTTAAGGCATGAGGGCTACTTGTAGGGCAGCACATTTGTTTTGAGCTGGGTCTGGGTTGATTTCAGAAAATTATACATGGGAATTCACTTCAGTGTCCTTGAAATATTAGCTAAATTTATGCTTTTACACTTCCTGGTATTTTATTTTTTCTTTCACATAAATTGTAGATAATTATCTTTAGATTGACATATTTTCTAGAAATGAATATGGAATTTTAATTAGAAAATAAACCTAAAGAAAGAAGTTGAGATGAACTTGTGACTTATTTCACAGAATGTCTACCTTTTGCCTTTGGTACATTTTAAAATTAAAAAGTGAACCATTTGTGAATATTATCTTAAGATTTGAGAAATCAGAAAGGCTTTGACTTGATCCAACTTTTGTTGATTTGAAATCTTCCCTGGCATTAATTGCCCATGACAATTTCAAAACTGAGACTACAATTATAGTTCTTCAGGATTTGAACATAGTTTTATTATTGTATTCACCATATATTCCAAATAACAAATGATAAGGATGTATTTTCTCACATCTTTTCTATGATCTTTCTCCCTCCTTTACCAGGGTATAGGTGAAGTACTGCAAAAGGACTTGTGCTGTTAGGGCCAAGACTTATTTGTGGACAGAAAATTCTAAATCAATTTTCTTTTTTTTTTTTTTTTTTGCCGTACCGGGGATTGAATGCAGGGGCGTTCTACCTCCGCGCTACACCGCCGGCCCTATTTTTTATACTTTTTATTTTGAAACCGGGTCTCACAAAGTTGCGGAGGGCTTCACTAAGTAGAGAGAGAGAGAGAGAGAGAGAGAGAGAGAGAGAGCGCATGCGCAAGCTGAGGCTGGCCGCAAACCCGGGTCCTCCGGTCTCCACCTCCCAAAGTACTGGGATTACAAGCGTGGGCCACCACGCCCGGCTCAATTTTCTACCTTCAAGTACCTAATGGCTAACATTTAAAATGGTAGCTATCATGTTATTTCCAAAATGATTAACTACATAGCGACTAAAAGCATGGTTTCTGAAGAGAAAATTCCAACTTAGAATTTCAGCTTACCACTGGTGTCATTTTGAACAAGTTACTTAACTTCCCTGGGTTGTTATGTCATCTATAAAGTGGCAATAACAATAGCACCTGCCTTGTAGGATTGTTTTGAGAATTAAATGAAATGTACTTATAACAGTGAGGATTTAAATGTCATTTATAATGATAATTATTAGTGCAAGTTAACCTCTCCAAAGAAAGACAGTTTTGATTTTTTAAATTTATTCTAAATATCTACTAACTTGTCTGACTGGATTCAAATCATATTTGTTATAAGCATTAAGGTTTCTTCATATTACTTTTTGCTTCAATTTGATTTATGAAGTAGTAATACACTTATGTGGCTCAAAAGTCAAAGCAATGTTAAAAAATATGACAAAGTTCCATACCTGTATCATTCCTGTCTATCTAATATGCCTTCAATCAGCCCTTTACAAGGAATCATTTTATTAGTTTCTTATGTATACTTTCAATTTCTTTATCAATATATAAGTGAATGTGAACATACATATTTATTTTTCTTTTTTATACTTTTACTGGTGCATTATCATTTCACATAATAATGTAGTTCATAGTGATAGTGACATTCATGCACACAGCACTTGGTGAGCTTTCCCCTGGCTCCCTCCCCACTTTCCCCATCCCCATACAAGATATTGAGATTGGCATTGGTATTATCACATATGTACATCAGTCCTAAATTTCATATGGAAAAACAAAAAAGCCGGAATAGCCAAATCAATTCTCAGCAATAAGAACCATGCAGGAGACATCACAATTCCTGACTTCAAATTATACTACAGAGCTATAGCAATAAAAACAGCATGGTAGTGGCACATAAACAGACACATGAACCCATGGGACAGAATAGAAGTTACAGAAACAAATCTACACACTTATAGCCAATTGATTTTTGACAAAGGTGCCAACAACGTACACTGGAGAAAAGATAAACTTTCAATAAATGATGTTGGGAAAATTGGTTATCCATTTGTATAGAAATGGAATTAAATCCCTACCTCTCACCCTGCACAAGAGTCAACTCAAGATGGGTCAAAGACCTGGAAATTAGACCAGAGACTAAAATTACTAGAGGAGGGCATAAGTCCAATACTCCAACATATAGACACAGGGAGATGCTTCCTTGGTAAGACCCTCAAGTCTCAGAAAATTAAAACAAGAATTAACAAATGTGATGGCATTAAACTAAAAAGTTTCTGCTCATCAAAGGAAACCATCAACAGTCTAAAGAGAGAGTCTACAGAATGGGAGAAGATCTTTGCCAGCTATTCCTCTGATAGAGAACTGATATCTAGAATATATAAATTACTTAAAAGACTTAACATTAAAAAACTAATAACCTGCTGGGCATGTTGGCATATGCCTGTAAATCCCAGAATTTGGGAGGCTGAGAAAGGAGGGTCACAGGTTCGAGGCCAGCCTCAGCTACTTAGTGAGGATCTCTGCAGATTAATGAGACCCTGTTTCAAAAATAAAGAATAAAAAATAGGGCTGGGGATGTAGCTCAGAGGTAGAATGCCCCTAGGTTCAATCCTCAGTACCACAAAAACAAAAAACAAACAAACAAAAAACTAATAACCCAATCAAGAAATGGGCAACTGAACTAAAAAGACATTTTTCCTTTCTTAATTTACAAAAACAAACACATTAAAATTACTCCACACCTTGCTTTTTATTACTTAATACATTCTGTAGATCTTGCTATAGCAATTTGTAGAGAACTTTCACATTTTTCATAATAGCTGTAGATCAGTGCACACAGTGACTAGACAGCAGTTTACTTGTCCTTCTGTTAAACCTTTGGGTGGGTTCCACACTTTTGCTATTACGAGCAAGGTTGCAATGAAGAACCTATGCAATTTTATATATGTGAAGATACATCCGTAGGATGAATTTCCAAAAGCAGAATTGCCAGGTTGCAAGGTAAATACATCTGACATTTTTACAGGTAATACCAGATTACCATCCTTTGTGGTTGGTGCATTTTCATTCCTATCAGCAATGTGTGCAAGCATGTGTTTTCCCATGACCTACATAATAGAGAATAAGTTGTTTTCAAATCTTTATTTCTTCCCATTTTGGAAAGTGGCAAATGTTATTACATTGTACTTTTTTTACTTTATTAAAATAATAGAAATTTATTTCTTCACATCTCTGGAAGAATTTCAAATAATGGTGTTGGCAGGGCTGTAACCCCTCTGAACCTCTAGGGCAGGGTTCTTCATTTCCTCTTCCAGATTCTGGCCCCCCAGGTGTCCCTTTGCTTGTAGTTACCTCACTCCAATTCTCTGTCTGTTGTCACAGGGCATTCTCTCTGTGTCTCCACCTGGCCATCTTTTTATAAGAACATCAGTCATATTGGTTTAGAGGCCAACCATATTTGAGTATAAACTCATCTTAACTAATATCTCCAAGGACCCTATTTTGAAATAAGGTCATATCCTCAGGGAGTGGGGGTTCAAACTTCTATATATCTTTTTTCTTGGGAGACACAATTCAACCCATAATAGCACTAAGTATTAGTTGAATGAATATATGAGTATTAAACTGATATTTCTCAATAAAAGTTGGAATAACTATGGTGTACTTTTCTTATGGGAGACAAAGAGCTAAAGCCATGACCAGGGCAAAATACATGTATACACATCCTCAATTTTCATAATGTCTTAAAACTATTCATGGTCCTGCACTCAACAACTAAAAAGAAACCTGAATAGACTCTAACATGATCCTCTGGGAATCCCTCCTTTTCTAGTTAGCACTTGTTGCTTGGGGAATGTATTCAAGGGAGAGTCCCCACTTTCATTTTCTAGTATCAGACATGGGCAGGAATACAAGGATATATTCTAGCATGAAAAGGAAAGGGTCTCCCACTAGAAGATGTTGCAGGAAAGAAAATAATTTGCTGATTCAATCAATGTCTTATGTTTTTAATACTTTTAGTGTACCTTTAACATGCCGTTCCCTCGCTGTGAATCAGGCTATATAAATCTGTATCCTTTTTCTGTGAATTATCTTTTCATGACCTATGCTCTTTCTTGAGTTCGTTGTCTTTTGCTTTTTATATTCAATAACTTTTTTATGTTAGAGACATTAATTGGTCTTTATGATTAGAGTTGCAAATATTTTTTCTGTTTATGATTTGGCTTTTGAGGTAATTATGGTGTTATATATTGTATGCAAAAAGTTACTATTTAACTTTTGAAATAGTACAAATTACTATTTAATTTGTACTATTTCAAATTAACTTTATTATTTTCATCATGTTTCAGCTTCTGAATTTTGTTTCTTAGTTTGAAAGCATTTTTTTTTGTAATTTAGTTTTGCATTGGTTAATTGTATTTTTCATTCATGAAATTCTACTTTACCACTTGATAGGATGAAAAAGTAATAAAAGTAAGGCAGGAAGTGTTTTCATATAAACTTTTTGAATTTTGGAAAATCATGACAAAAATAGACTATGAAAATTTAGGAATTTTGAATAAAATGATAACCCCCAAATAAAGTGAATATCCATTAACTTTGGTTAGTTTTATCAAAGATCTCTTTTCACTGCCATGAAGGCTAAGGGTTGGCTTTAATTATCTCTTCTTTATTTTGGAATGACTTTCTATAAAAAAATTAATTAATATTACTTATTAGGCATTTGAGAGGAGAGTATGAGCTTGAATGATAGTTAAGCACTTGTATTATATTTGAGAATAATAAATTAAATTGAAATAATTTTCATAAAACTTTATTCAAATGCTGTAGTTTCAACTTATTCATATTATTATAGTAAGTATACATGGAGACTATAAATAATTATACAGTGTATTAAAATTTTTAAAAGTCATATAGAAGCTAGTAAACATTTAATATTAAAAGATATTCCTAATTTAATATTTAAATATTCTGATTTTATAAAATTATGAATTCTCAGTCACTAATAATTTATATATGAATAAATGAAATGATGACTAAACCTGTTAATTGATTTTATTTAATTATAAAATGTTAGTACATATAGCTTTATAGCACATTTTCATAGAAGTGAATGTCTTTCTACCCTTGTGGGAGTCCTTTTATTTTTTTCCTGGTTTTATAAGAAAGTTTATAGGTTTTGTCCAATATCTAATCATTATACATTTTTAGAGATGGATTATATTTATGTGAAACATAATGGTGAATAAATTTTACTTCATAGAGTACACATGAGCTACAAGACCACAAATAAAGCACAGTGAAAATCTTTAGGGAAAAAGTACACATGGATATGTGTATATATTACATTAGCAGGAGAAAAATTATAATGTTATGTCATTCTATATCACACATACATATATACATAAAATATAAACATATGCATACATATTAATATATTTAAATATTTAACATACATGTATTTAAAGTCAGGATACAATTTCTACTTTTTTATACATGAGTCCTTAAACATGATTTACATTTACATTTTTCTTAGCATTAGCACATAATTTTAACCTTTATATGCCAAAGTCCTAGCCAAACATTTAAAATTCAGTAATGCAGAAAACTAGTTTAGTACTCACACCTTTCCAGGGACCAAGAAAGACATAATAAATCAAATGAAGTCACTCCATTATACTCTACTGGGACTTAAACACTTGGGTTGACAAATATTAAATATGGATCCTAGGATTTATTGGCTATGCCATTGTATTAAACATAATGATATTCCACTCTCATTTTCTTGGCAATCACATTTATTTTTAAGTGCAAAAATGATTATTTACTTAGTGAGCTGAATACCTGGAGTATTGAATCTTTCATATATGCACTCACAAAATGTAAACAACAACAATAAAAGAAATGCCAAGAAATAATCCTGATATATCTGAAAATTGCTGGTTCATCAGAAACCTATTATGGATTTAACAAAACCAAAGAAATATTTCATGTTGGAGGTGTGCCTGAATTAAACATGCAAGCTGTGTGTGTTGAAAACATATCAGTTAATAATTGGATCTTCCTTGAGGCTGTTCAGACATGCACAGTGGACATGACTTTTGCTCTTGCAATTACTTTAAAATTAATAGGGAAAAGATAGTATCTAGTATACCATATCTCTTATCATAATACATATTTTTTTCAATCCTTCTTAAGGATATTCAGAGCCAAATGAAAAATAGAAGTTAAAGTTGCTTCTTAAATTGTTTGAATTCCACTATTAAAGGAACCCTAGGGGACAAAGTCAAAACAATAATTTCCTTCTTGCTTTCTAGTGAACACTTTTTAGAATCCAACAAACAGTAGAAAACATTATTAATTAGTATAATTGACAAAAAATAACCTCTGAAACCCTTTTATAGTCTCTCTGTTCATCAATTACATTTTTATACTAACATGTCATATCTATAGAAAATATTATTCTAGATTTCATCCCTATTGCATTTTTAGAGAAAAATTTAAAAGTCTTATACATAGTCATTTGTTTTAACCAATTGTTATACCCTGAATATATTATCGAATATAGTTGTTTTTGAATTTGCATTAGAAAATATAGCACTATTGAAAATACAGAAAAGTGCTTTATCCAGGGAATAAATTTATTGTACTATCTTCTAAAAATCTACATAATTTATATATATCTATATAATTTATAAATTATATTTTAAATCAATATTTATGATTTTGTTGATGTATTTAGCCCTACTTTCTATTTATCATAGCTTGTTCTGAAATTTTAAAAAATAATCAAAGTTTCCTCCTTTTAATCTTTCTAACACTCAGTGGTACTGTTTGAAAATACTTACCGTATCATAAGCATTAAATAACAATGATTCTTACCTTGGCCGACACTGAAAACAGGAAATTGGTGAATGCTTTATGTCTTGTCATACTCATTTTTCTAATTTTTACAATATGGCTCGATAATATGAAGTACTCAGTGTTTGTGTTTTATGATGAAATGAATTCCATTATTTGATGTTTTCACTGAAAATTACACTGTCAAAGTTTTAGCTCATAACCAGAATATCTATTGGTATTTATTTGAAAAGTCATCTGTGTCATCCAATAACTACTAAGTAAAGTATTTAAATATTTCCATCACATTTTCAAAGGGAACTAGATTAAACATGCAAAAATATTTTAATGTTAAAAAGCACCATAATTCTGTACTGATATTGCAGATATTCTCAAGTATATTGCTTCTCTAATCACACTTAACATTTAATTGCACAGTTCATGCTTAAAAATCACGGAAATTGGTTGAGAAGAACTTTCAAACACTTGCTTTCTCTATGCTATACTTTTAAAAATTGAAATAAATTTCAGGTTGTGAGGTTACAGTACAAGTTTTAACACATCTGTGAATTTTAATTCTTATAAATTATAATTAAATATCTAAGAAGTGAATAATTTATTTTTATGAGTGGGTTTTGCATACCATTTGAAGATTTGATGAATAATTACTCTGAATATATGAATTACTTTATTTTTAATCTAAGTAACCTATGTTAGTATGTTATCATAAATAATTTTCTGGTTCCTCTGATGAAACAGACTGAAGCAAAGAATTCTTAAATGTTAAAGTGTCACAGAATAATTTTCTAATAATTCAATTTCAAAATTTTTTATGTTGCAAAATAATCTTATATTTAGTCATCTCTGGTTCCTTTTTTTTTTTGTGGTACTGGGGATTGAACCCAGGGGCATTCTACCTCTGAGCTACACCCCAAGCCCTATTTTTTTATTCTTTATTTTGAAACAGGGTCTCAGTAAGTTGCGGAGGGCCTCACTAAGTAGCTGAGGCTGGCCGCGAACCCGTGGTGGTGCACGCTTGTAATCCCAGTACTTGGGAGGCTGAGACTGGAGGATCTCTGGTTCTTAAAGGAAAGACTTGGATCATGACCAGCAGATCCTTAAAATTAGCTAAAATTTAAGATTTAAAAGATTTAAAGGATATTAGCTACTTCCAAGTAAAATATATGTCATTTTAACTTTTGTACCTTTGTGGGTTTCATGGAGTACCGTTAGTCAATGTCAGGAATGAGAGTGAATGAATGAATAAATGAGTGGCTACTTCCTATGAACATTCTCAGACTCAATACAGTTATTAATGAGGTAACATATAACAAAATGGCTATTAATAGTGCCTTGTTCTACTGTTTGAAGTCATTGCTGATGAATATAATGGCCATGAATTCACACCTTTGCTTCATTAAGCACTGAAGGAATCCAAGACACCATTTCATTTCTAAAACATTAGCTAATTTTCTATGGCTATTTCAAATACCAGATCAGGGCTGGGTGCCCTCTTGCCGTGATTCTTTATGTGGCATACTTTTTCTGCTGCCACTTCTCACCCCGCACAGTGTGTGTCTGGACACGAAGCCACGTCTTCCTTTGACGCGCAGCCTCCTGACCTAAAGACATTAGCAGTAGGGGTCTTTTGTACACCATATATCCGCCTTCGGGGTTTATCGTGATTGCATTTTCCTGAGTGAGTAGTTATATTATTTATTGCTACTATATTAAAAAACATAAAAGAATAAATAACATTAACTCAGGTCCGTGTGTATTGTGATCACCTCTAACTGGATGCCCTTGACACCAGGATCATTGTGGAATATTAAAATAACAGTAACATGAATATTTAACAGAAGAACATGCATATAAATCATGGATAATAATTAAGTTCATTAGAAAAGTAGAAGAGATAAGAAATAGATGAACAATAGGACAAAGGATTTCTATATATGAATTATTCCATACAAACATGAGACTAGTAAGTGAAAAATGAAAGACTTAATTAAAGTCACTCACTTTTTTATCTTTGATGAGTCATAAATAATACAGTCTGGCCTGCTTCATTATCAGAGGTATATTTGACATATTTTGTTAGGTATTGAGAGGATTTCCTTAATTTTTTTTAGTTGGTTGTTGTTACATATCTTTAATATAAATGTTATTAATCAACAGAATATTCTTGCGAATTCAAAATAGAGTAGATGTCTTCCTTAAAGAAGAGCAGTATCTGAGAAATAGTATTGCATATTAATTTCTCAAATTATACAAAATAACAAATTCCTGTGTGATTAAATAAGAACAATTACCAAAATTACTAGATTCTAATCTAAGTCAAATTTGATTTTGCATATTATTGATTGAGCACTCCTGGGATCAATTTTTCCGGTGTACCAATGAGTATAAAGGCATGAGTAGTCTCTCAGTCCCTCCTGCAAAGGCATTTTATTATTGGAGGATTAATTTTAGGTAATTGAGGATAAATTGTACTCACTCAATTCACCCGAAAAAGGATAGTTAGTACCTTGCTAGAATGTCATTTTGTAAAGATTCCATTAACCGGCTCATCTTACCAGGGATCATTCCTATTAAGACAAAATGATAATGACCATGGAAATACGCTGAGTCTACCTGGTTATCTGACCTTAATAGCTCCTGAGGAGACAACACAGTGGAAAACATCTTGGCTGTGGGTGCCATGAGAGCCGGATGGAAATCCCAGCTTGGCTATCTTTGAATTTTAAGATTTTGTCCAGTGCTTTTTTTTTCTTAAACTTATTCCTTATCAGCAAGTTGACATAATAATATCTGTTGGACACAATTATCCCAAGAACTCAGTGAGTTCGTGTGCACAGTAAATAGCATTGTGTCAGACAAAATTCAACAGAAAGAACTGTTTCTTATGATCCTCTGATGGAATTTCTTATTTTTTATTTTTTTATTTTATTGTATTTTATTTTTGCGGTACCGGGGATTGAACACAGGGGCGTTCTACCTCCGCACTACGCCCCTGGCCCTATTTTTTATACTTTATTTTGAAACAGGGTCTCACGAAGTTGAGGAGGGCCTCACTAAGGAGAGAGAGAGAGAGAGGGAGCAAGAGAAAGAGAGAGAGAGAGAGAGAGAGAGAGAAAGAGCTGAGGCTGGCCACGAACCCGGATCCTCCGGTCTCCGCCTCCCAAAGTACTGGGATTACAAGCATGCGCCACCACGCCCGGCTGATGGAATTTCTTAATATGCCACTTGCTCACCAAGTGCTGTGTGCATGTATGTCACTATCACTATGAACTACACTATGATGTGAAACTCTTAATGCACCAATAAATGTATAAAGAGACCTGGAAAAAATAAAAAGGAGGACCACAAATAAGTTCACTAAGTACTAGAAATCTGTAAGTGGACTACATACAGGGTTTATCCAACACATAAAATAAGCTCTCTGGAAATTCATCTTTCTAGAGAGCAAGAAAAAATGAAAGCCATAGACATTATTCAGATGTTAATCAGTACTCTTTCCTTCCTGACAGTAGAATTTTTAGCCTGGAATGGTTTATTCTAGTTCTAGTATGTTTGTGTTTTCCGTCTGTATTGTACAAATGCAGTGTCTTCCTCTTATTATCCGTGCTATAGCTTGCTGGGCTTCCTCTGCATTAGTCCTGAAATGTTATTTGCAGACACCTTGTGTATCAGTAACATTGCTAAGACTAATCAGTAAGCTATCAAGTATCCCTGCTCTAACTACAGAATTCACTACTATCTCTGGATCTTCATTATCTACTTTCACCTCTCTTACTATTGACTGGTATTTTTGTGATAGTGGCTATTCTTTGATAAAGAACAAATCTGTGTTCTCCTCGAAATCCCCTTTCAACCCCAAAAGCTATTGTTGGCAGTCTCCCAACTTCTCTTGATTACTTTATGTTGAAGATAGGAAGAAATGTATCTAGTTCTCCTTGGGCTTAAATAGGAAAAACGCTGACAAGAAAACTCTGGATTTTTTTCATTGTTTTTACAATTTTCCTCCCTTGCATTCTTAATGTCTTCACTAGACTTCAAAAGATCAAAGTGACCACTCACCCTGCAGCTGTGGCTTCTTCTAGATGCTCAGCCATGCCTTTACTACTTAATGACTTCATTCCATTTAGACATAATTTGTTTAAAAAGAATGCGATAATAGCTATAATTTGAAGCGTCTACTTAGGCCCTGTGATAAGCTCTTTACCTATTCTATATCATTTAGCAATTACATACATATGTTAATTTCTAAGTGAATTAAAAGTATCTGCATCATTTAGATTAGAGTAGGATAGTATATCCAAACTAAACAAGATTTGGTACCAACATCCATTCTTAAGATAAGTATAAAACCGAGGCAACAATGCTTAGTTGCACCTTCTCAAATCTGTTCTTGTTGCCTGAAGTATTGAATTGAGAACATTTTTGATTGCTCATCCAGTCCTGGCAAGCAACATATAGTAATTGTATTCATTTCCTGTAGCTGCTATAACAAATTGCCACAAACTTGGTGGCTTCAAACAGAAATATATTACAGTTCTGGAGGCCGGCCACCTGGATTCATGGTGTTGGTGGGCTATACTACCTCTGGAAGCTCTCGGGAAAAATCCATTTCTTGCTTCCTCCGGGTTCGGGTAGCTATAGGTGTCCCTTGGCTTGTGGCTGCATCATTCCAATCTCTGTCTCCTTCTTCAAATTGTTTTCTGTTCCTGTCTCTGTCTAATTTCCCTCTGCCTCTCTTTTATAAGAGTACTCAGAAAACAACAACAAAAACCACTACCACCACCACCACCACAACCGCAACAAAAAACAGCAGAAAATGCATGCCATTCGAAGTGATAAGAAATGAAGAAAGTTTAGCCACAGAGTGTTTACAAGGGTATGGGCAACAATGTTTGTTGAAGTATGCCAAGACTAGTAACACATTGAGGCTGATTAGCCAGGGGAAGGTTTCCCTGAATGACAGCAGTTGTGGCCTTTAGTTAGAGGGTTGCAGAAAAGTGGGAAGTAGGGTATAAAGACTGCTCACTCTCTTCTCCCTTTAATTTTGTGCAGCTGCTTTTCATTGGCTAAATCCAAATGGAAGCCAGAGGCAAGGTCACCTGCTGTAGTCATGCATTTGAGTCAGTCTTTCTGGGCACAGGGCAGGATGGACAGAGAAGGGTGGCGATGGAACTGGAGAAACAAAGAGAAATATATGGCCAATCTCACAGGTCATGGCCAAGAGCGCAGTCTGAGCTGCTTTATTCCAAAGCATATTGTGATTTTTATCATGCCAAATTTAATTCCACAAATGTTAATTACATGTGATGTTAAGACTTTCTATATAGTTGTCCAAGAAATTCAAAGAATTTTTTTTATTTATAGCAAAAACAGACTAAAGTAAAAAAAAGAAAGCAGTCTTTTTGCTGTAGTGATGTGAGCCTGAACTTAAGTAGGAGTCCGAATGAAAATAAATGGAAGGGTGTGTGTTTGAGCTACACTGGGATAAGCAATTAATTGTGGTTGACATGTTATTAGATATAGCTTGTAATGTAAGAAAATAAAAATGTGAATGCCAAATGTGCAGTCACGGTTTATAAATGGAATTTAAAAATATTTCTGCCACTTACAAATTTAATAAAGATAGCAGTCAAGTTTGTATGGGGAGATTATTTACTTTTTGTCTTATATTTGATAGTTGATTGTATTTATGTCAAAATGACCAGAAGGCTTTTGAAATATGGGTTGATTCTTGGAATGAAGTAGTTGGGAAAGGGAGGAATAGAATAAAGACTTGGTTCATTTATTCATGATATCGTATTGCATTCTTCCTACAAGCCATATATTCTACAAGGATTTGGTGATAAATCAGTGAATATGACTGAACAATAGTACTGATTTCAGAGAAATTATTAGAGATTCCAGACATTCAACAAAATATTATAATATTCAACAAAATATTCTAGTGAAAGAGGATATATATTATGATAGGAGAAATATACATGTATTAAAAAAGCTATTAGCTCCTGCTTAGAGATGACAGTTGAAAATATAGGATTGGAGAAAACTCAGAATATGGACACAGCATAATTCTTATCTTTACAAGGGCCCAGATATTTTGGATATGATGGCAATGGATTTTGTTTTCTATCTTGCAAGGGGAAAATATTGTGATGTTTATGTTGTTTCAAATTAATTAAACCATAGCAAACCACAAAAATTTAATAATTTATTCCACATGTTTTGACAACTTCATCTTATTTATTTATTTATTTATTTATTTATGTTGTGGTACTGGGGATTAAACCCAGGGGCATTATACCTCTGAGCTACCCCCTTCCCCGGCCCTTTTTATTTATTTATTTTGTTTTGAAACAGGATCACATTAAGCTGTTGGATGTCTCACTATGTTGCTAAGGCTGGACTCGAACCTACAATCTCCTTGTCTCATCCTCCCAAGTACTAGGATTACAAGTGTGTACCACCACACCTGGCTTCCATCATATTTCTTAAAGTTAAAATATATTTTCATGTCTGAGAGGTTGGAGAACAAATCTGTATGGATTCAAGAAATTATAGAATTAAATCAAATAATATTAGACAAAGCCATGTTAGCATTTCTACATTTAAGGTATGAGAGGGAAAATCAGGTGGCAATACTTATAATAAGAGTACTTAGAGAGGGAAATATTGGGATAAAATATGATACTAAAATCAGCCACAGAGGGATTTTGGAAAAGAGGGGTGATGATTGAGATAAGATAGTGCAAAGAGTCGGGAAAACTTAATGAGAGACTAAACCCAGTGGTTTCATGAAAGGACATATTTGGTGACCTTTTCTAGAATAATGTGAATAGTAAGAATGCATGAAAGTGATGGAAAAACCAGATCCCTAAGGAGTGAAGGAGTATAGAATGAAGAAACAGTCAAAATGTGAAGCAAAAATTCCCAGCATAGAGGAAAAAAGTGAAGGAGCTTTTCATTTTTAGAATATGGGACACTTTAATACACTTATGGGTACAACGAAGGTGCTGATAAGGAATGAAGACAAAGCTATACTACAGGTAAACAATGGTAAAATGATGAGTCAAGGGAACAAAATTGAATGATAACAAGAGTACATTTTATAGGATAAATATTTTAGAAAGGTAGAAGGATTTTTTCTGCCTAGAGATGTGGGCCAAAGTAAGTCATATAAGGAGTGACTAAGAAATCAAAAACTAAAATAGGAGTTGGGCATGGTGGCACATATCTATAATCCCAGTACTTGAGGGGCTAAGATAGGAGGATCACAAGTTTGAGGCTGACCTCAGCAACATAGAAAGACCCTCAGCAACTTGGAGAGACTCTGTTAAAAAAATAAAAATGGCTAGGGGTTCAATCCCCAGTACCAAAAACAAACAAACAAGAAGCACTAAAATAGAAAGGGTTGTTTTTGGAGGATCCAGAAGGGAGATTTGGACCAAATTCCCATGAATCTGTGCCTTTCTCTAACAATATTTGAAAGTTTGAAAATGAAGATGAAGGGAATTGCCTTCAACCAAAAGGGACAAATGGAAATAGCAAGGGGAGAAAAGAAACTTGATAAGAGCAAATGGTTTACTGTAATAGTTAATTTTGGAAATCATGAAATGGTAGAGATAAATGAAACATAACACAAACTAGACATGAAAATATTAATGAGTAAATCTGACCTTCTTCCAGTCACTGCAAGGCTTTACACAGCCTAGCCCCTACCTACATTTTAAGTCTCATTTCATGCCGTTACAGCCTTTGCCAATCTCTAGACAGATGAGCCTTCTCAGAGCTTCCAAAATACATGAAGTTTTGCTTTGCCATGAATGATCTTTCCTAATACGTGTATATCTGACTTCGCACAAATTAGGTCTCAGAACACAATTTTTTAAGTATCCTTATATAAAATAGCTCTGTGAACATCGGCTTCTAATCTATCACAGTATCCTAATTTTTATATCCCTTAATATGATTTCTAATTGTTTATACATCTCTTTATATTTATTTGCTTTTCTTGTTTATCAGTTGCCTCTCCCAGTAGAAAAAAACTCCATGAGGATAGAGACAACACAGTAGACATAGCCTCAAATTAGAGCAGCAGGCACATAGTAGGTCCTCAGTAAATATTTTAAGTGAGTAAACGTATAACTAAAAGGATAACAAAATAAAATAAGGATGGAGGAAAATTCAGTGTAACCAAGAGTTAGGGAACAGGGAGAAAATAAGACAAAATAGAATTCCACATTATTTAAATCGTTCCCCAAGGTTTCGTTTGTGTAGAAGTGTTGAATAATGGCATGGCCACTCAATGTGGGATTGATGTAGAATGAAGATGGAAACCTATTGATACCAAAGATTGGAAAAGTCCAGGTCTTGATTGTTGATGTAAAATACAAACAAAAAGATACCAGGGATTTTAAGGGAGTGTTAGGGCCACTGAGCAATGCATGCAAAATTAAACCCATGCCCTATTAATTCAGCCTATCTAATTACTGCTCACCTACTTGCACAAGTAAATTATTATTTATTCTAGACATGAAGGAACAGATGCAGATTTCATTTACTTTATTATCTGGGTACCATCTGTAGCAAAATAGGTTTGCAAAACACTATTATGGACCAGTGACTTGATTTCATCTTTCATGATTGTGTTGATCATCATCTTCTTTGTGCTCTTTGTCACCATCACCCTCACTATTGGGACAGCATTTGTTTCAAGCATTCGCAAAGCTGCTGACTATCGCAAAAAGTGCTGTTTTATATGTCTACAATAATTGTCTATCTTTTCTTTTTCTCTGTCCCTTTTTTATCTTCTTTATCCCTGATGCAAGGAGATTTTCTCCATTTTCAGCTAGAGGGTATTGAATTAATGGGCCATAGACATAATGAAACAGTGAAAGTTGGGCTGAAGTTAACATTTTAAAACACAAGAGCCCATAAGTTTTCACTGGCCATATGTTCTTTTTTTTTTTTTTGTCTTTTTGTCAAACTACTAACCAACACGAGTGATAAAACAACTTCAAGGGTTAAGGCACAAATATACGGTGACTAGGAAAAATGGTACCTTAATGTGAAAAATAGTATTGCTCACTTTTATTATTGTACAGAAACATCTTCTTCTCTGTGGAAATAGAGATACAAATAGCACATGGCTAGAGACTAATGCTGTACATGCTTCAGAGTTCTTTGTCTATACTGTGGTGTAGTCCCTTGGTAGTTAAAATAAAATGTCCTTATTCAAAACAGACTTCATTATAAAGAAAAATCTTCTTGCTTTAGAATTTTCAATGTAGCACCTGTTAGCATTCTTCCCCTCTTTCCAAAGAGAAAACTCTTTAAGTCACCTACAAGAAATTTTTTTCTAAACAAAAGGAGAAACAATAGAGGAGAATAATTTTATTTCTGGAAAAATAGACAATGTCCCTGTCAAGTTGTATTTAGTCCATTGGCCTTTGGTGACATTTTCTCTAGTGATAGCAACAAAGATCTCAAATTGCTTCTGTAGGCCCCACACAGAGATAAGTAACAGAGGACATTATTAATTTTAACACAGAGTAATTTATTGAAACCAAACACTCCATGATTAAAATATTGGGATTTTTTTCTCTCTTTCCATCCCACTCATCACTCTAAATGAATCCACATTCCTTTTCCTTTATCTATTCCCTTATCCTCCAAAAAGCCATCTGCTATTTCTTTTATGAAAAAATAAAACCTACAATTAGTGTCTTGTTCATCTATTCTTTCTCAAAAACGAGAACTATTATGCAAATACTCTGCAATTTGGTTTCAAATACTCTTTGTAGTGTGATGAGCAATTTTCCTTAATACAAACCCAGCTTTTTTGCCAGGACTTACTAATAGATTTTTTTAAAAGAGAACTTTCACTTTTCACATGAAAAGTCCTCTAATGTAAACTTTTCAAATGTGTACTTAGAATGGAATTATCATTGCTTTGGAATTGTAGGGAAAAAACAATTTTTTAATATTTTCTCTTAAAGTCAGAGATAACCTTGAAATCTCTCTTCTATTTTATATGTCATCAGTCTCTTTACCTTAGGAAATGACCTGTACTGAATACTGCTTTCAGTAAATCAGAGAACGCTGTTCTTTTTGCTTTTGTTTTTTTTTTTCTTGAAATTATATTGTGATGGCAGTTCAATGAAAATTGTTGTTTGATTTTAGTTGTTCCTCAGGAACTCAACTATAATTTGACCCAATTCATTCAGGTGTGACTAATGTGAGGTGTTGGAGCCTGTCTTGTTAACAGTGTGGGATACGCTGATGAAAAGAAGTAACACAGCACTGAGAATCAAATTCTAAGTCTTAAAACTGATCGTGCTACTGACTTGTCATATGACCTGGGACCATAATCCCACTGAGCCTCAATATCTTCATTTTGCAACTGAAAATATCTACCTCTTCCAACTGCTTTGCAGGGTTACAATGAAGGTCAAACATGTGTGTCATGTTTCTGCTTTTGCAAAGGTTTATAGAGACACAAGTTTTTTCAAGAATTGCCAGAGGTTCTCAAACTTTCATGCTATCTCTAGTAGCTTCACTTAGCCTGTTACCATTACAGATTCCTGAGTTCCACTTCTAGAAGTGATTCATTGGGTGTGGGACCAGGAAAGCTACCCTTGTAGTGCTAAGCATAGGTGATGCTTATACCCATGAAAAATTGAGAGCCACAAGAGAGACGTAGACAGACATAGAAGACGATCAGTATTAATTTAATTTGATTAGATCGCTAACATTTCCTATCTAATTAAATATCTAATTTAATGTATAATTATGATATTTAATCTGATTAGATGTTTCCCCCATTTGTTGGTGTGTATGTACATATTTTGTATGTGTGCATATTAAAATTCAGTGAAGGAACTCTCCAGTTTACACTGTGAATACAAGCAGTTAATGCTAGGTTAAATAATAGATGACTTAACTTGGCTAACATTCATATCTATACTGTATTTATATCTATTCTAACCACAGCACATGGTTTTATTTCAAATGTTTACTGAGATATTTCCAACCAAAATGTTTCCACCTAGTGGATGCAGATGGGCCACATGAATAGTTCTGTGACTCATCTGGCTCCCTGGGGCAGCTGGGGAAGGGGAAATTTGAGGATCGATTCCACGTGGAAGCCATCAGGGAAACAGATTTCAGCTTCTGCAACAAAGGCAGGAGAAAAAGTTCTCTGAGACAGGTGACACCTCCTTACCAGCTTAATTCTTCTATTCGGTCCTGTGTGCCTCCTTTCTCCAGCCCTGTGCCCACACTTTCTTTTTTTTTTTTTTTTTGCGGTACCAGGGATTGAACACAGGGGCGTTCTACCTCCGTGCTACGCCCCCGGCCCTATTTTTTATACTTTATTTTGAAACAGGGTCTCACGAAGTTGTGGAGGGCCTCACCAAGGAGAGAGAGAGAGAGAGAGACAGGGAGAGAAAGAGCGAGAGAGCTAAGGCTGGCCGCGAACCCGGATCCTCTGGTCTCCGCCTCCCAAAGTACTGGGATTACAAGCGTGCGCCACCACGCCCGGCTGTTTGCTTTTCTTGTGCCCATCTTTGTTTTTACTTCAAATTAATTTCTGATTTTACTTAAGCTTAGTTTTTTGAGTATTTGTCACTAATTTTCCTTGAAATTCCACTAGAAAAAAATAAATATTCTCTTAATGTATTTTTGATTCATTAGATAGTCTATCAATTCCATTTTCCGGACTCACCTTTTCCATAGTGTTACATCCTGTGCCTGTCTGGGCTGGCTGCTATCTTGATTTGTTGCACACCTTTCATTCTGGAATATTTTTTTTCACTATCATTTTGGATTTCTATATCTCATGTTAGATTTTGCTTCCTTCATTTACTGTACTTCTCTTAAATCCCTCCTCCCCCATTTTTATGAGCATATCTAGGAAGCAAGGAAGGTAAACTCTTAAAGAACATCAATGTCTGAACATGTTCTGTTATGTCCACTGACTGGGTAAAAATTTTGCTGTGTATCAAATTTTAGGCTTAAACAAAACTCTCAGAATTTTGAAGTCACAGACCCATTTAGGATAAGGATCTAGGTGGCCCATATTCCTATCATATGTTAACTTACATAATCCATCTACTTTCACCAGAATACTTACTTCTCTTTCTGTTGTGCCTGATATTCACCATCAAAAATCCTTTAAGTTTAGAAAGGATGGAGAAGGAGATCTGTAATCTAAGTGGTTTCTGGGTGTACTTTGAAGCAATTCTGCTGAAACCAGCCCTTCTTTCTCCATTTACAGAGGCTCGTGTGCTAACACTACTTGAGCTAAGTCAGTTACCATGAGTAATCCACTGTCTACGTTTACTATTTTATTGCTGCCTCTCTATGATTGTCTTTTCATTATTTTCTTTATTGTCAATATTACAGTGGAATTGAGAAATGGACGGAAGTAATTTGTGCCTTAAATTTACCATGCCATCTTAAATAGAAGCTCAATAGAACTTTCTGTCCTTAATTTTTTGTTTTGAAAAAAAAACTACATAAAATGTCCAAGAATAATGCAATGAACATTCTGTAACTTCATATAGATAAAAATAATAAATTATCCTTTACATGCCACCCTTCATACGTGTATGTGTGTATATACATGTATATATAGTATTTGTATATGCATATATAAATAGATACGTATACGTATTCTCCCTCCCAATCTCTTTCTCTCTCATACACAATACTCCACTCATAAATATTTCAGGTCCTTCTAAGATCAAATACCATTCTTCTATGTATCCACAATACCATTATCACTCTTAAATACTTAACATTGATATAGTACTGATAGAATATGTAGTCCCTATTAATATTTTCTTAATAATCTCAATAAAATTATGTTTAGCATATTTTTTTCCAGTCTAGAAGCCAAAAACCAAGCATTGCCTTTCTTTGTAATGTACTTAGCTTGAATATCCCACTGTTCTTTTTGTATCTCTCATAATGATATTTTTTTGTGTTTGTGGTACTGGGGATTGAACCTAGGGACAATCTACCTCCAAGCTACACCCCCAACCCCATTTTAATTTTTATTTTGAAACAGGGTCTCACTAGATTAATGGAGTCTCACTACTCGCTGAGGCTGTCCTCAAACCTGTGATCCTCCTGTCTCAGCCTCCCAAGTACTGGGATTACAGGCATGTGCCAACATGCTCACCTCATAATGACATTTTTATTTTTTATATACTTTTATTGGTGCATTATAGTCTCACACTATAATGTAAAGCATGTTGATAGTGACATACATGCACACAGCACTGGTGGGCTTTCCCCCAGCTTCCTCCCCATCCCCCTTCCCCATATAGGGTTCTGAGATTAACATTGGTATTCTCACACATGTCCATAAAGCCAATGGTAGTAATTACTTCATTGATCCCCACTCTTCCCCCTCCCCTTTCCCTAGACCACCTCCCTGGGTCCACTGAAGTTTCTCCTCCATTATTTGAAGTCCCTCTGATATCCCAATTACTCCCTAGCTTCTGCATATTAGAGAAAACATATGACCCTTTACTTTCTGTGACTGGCTAATCTCACTTAACATAATGTTCTCCAGGTCCGTCCATTTTCCTGCAAATGACATAATTTTGTTCTTCTTTATTGCTGAGTTGAATTCCATTGTGTGGATATCCCATAATTTTGTAATTCATTCATCTGTTGATGAACACTTAGGTTGGTTCTATAATTTTGCTATTGTGAATTGTGCTGCTATGAACATGGCTATGCATATATTACTATAGTTCTCTGATTTCAGTCCCTTTGGAAAGATACCTAGGAGTGGTATAGCTGGATCATATGGTGGATCCATTCCCAGTTTTCTGAGGAATCTCCATACTGATCTTCCTCAACAACACCCCCATAGCTCAGGAAATTAAAATGAGAATTAATAAATGGGAAAAATATACTTCTGTAAAACACAGTGTTAATGTTTTTAAAAATACTCTAAAAATTTCCATGTTTATATGTTATGTGTTCTTGGTGAGGTCACACTTCTGTACAGGTTTAAATCATGTTAAAACTTTATTAACTTAAGCAGTTTTTCACTCATTAAAAATTATTTTAAACATTGTCTTGAAAAAATAATAGGATGGCATTAAACTAAAAAGTTTCTGCTCATCAAAGGAAACCATCAAGAGTCTAAAGAAAAAGCCTACCTACAGAATGGGAGAAGATCCTTGCCAGTTATCCCTCTGATAGAGGACTAATATCTAGAATATACAAAGAACTTCAAAGACTTTACACTAAAAAAAACCCAATCAAGAAATGGGCAATTGAATTAATAGACATTTCACAAAAGTGATACAGATGGCCAATAAATACATGAAAAATATTCAACATTATCAAAAATCAGGGAGATGCAAATCAAAACTACAGTGAGATTCCATCTAATCCCAATCAGAATGACAATCATCAAGAAGTCAAAAAACAATAAATGCTGACAAGGATATAGGGAAACTTGAACTCTTCTGCACTGTTGGTGGGATTGCAAATTAGTTCATAATGACATTTTTTATTGAGTTCATGCCAGTTTCATTTCATATTGTCCTAAAATGTGGACTTATTATATTGATTCTTTATGATTAGAGTCAAGTTAATATTCTTGACAAGCTAGGTAGGTGATATTATGTGGTCATATAATAACAAAATTTTACTATTGTTTTCATAGGGGATGAACATTATTTTATTTATTTTTATGATATAAAAACACATATCAAACCATAACAAAGTACATGAACATATCCCTTATGATAATGTGTATTTCAAATTGTAATAAAGACACTTGTGATACCTTTGGATGGAGGCTAACTTTAGGATGCACTGAGTAACCATCCACTTAATACCCACTTTTTAACTCCATTAAGCAAAGACATGTTTATGGTTATGATAGAGAAATTAGAATTCAGTTTTCTCATTTCATGAAATGAGGAAGTTGGAGTAGACAAATTTTTGTAGTCTCACCTAGCTCTCAAATTTTATGAATCTATGAATAATTGCAATTTTGAGAAAGAAATAAATTTGAAGAAAGATAAATCTATTGAGTATAATGTCTTACTGAAATGTTTATTCTTCTATATAATTGGCAATGGTATGTTGTTTTTGATTGCTATTTTTACATTTTACAATTGATACATTTCACCATTTTATGCTGTTCAACTCTACACCCATAATGGATGACTGATTTTGGTTCACGTTCCTCTACTTGGAAGTATCTTGCATTTGTATAGATTATTATACTCTAGATCCAAGGACAAAGGTTAAAATTTCATGGTATAAGTTAGGATTCACTTCAATACACTCAGGAGTAAATAACATGTGACATTGTTCATTATTACAAAGAACAAATATTGGTATTAATTTCTAGGCATTTATTCTATAAGTACTTACATTTAATTAAAGTGTATTGACTTTTTATTTAATTTCATTAAATCACTTTATGATAAAATAATTACAGTACTGTCTTCACATATAATTGATGACATTGAGTATAATTTCAAAATCATCAGGATCACCATTAATACAATGTAAATAGCTATAATTCTAAAGACCTGTGAGTTGAAATGACGGTATTGTATTTTTTCTTACAGGAAGCTCTGATCATGGCAAGTATGGACCACCCACACCTAGTTCGCTTGCTGGGTGTGTGCCTGAGCCCAACCATCCAGCTGGTTACCCAGCTCATGCCCCATGGCTGCCTATTGGATTACGTCCATGAACACAAAGATAATATCGGGTCACAGCTGCTGCTGAACTGGTGTGTCCAGATAGCTAAGGTAAGTGCCACAACTTCCTATAGAGATGACGTTTCTGGGCTTCTTCTTCTAATCTGGAGTGGTTTGGATATTGAAAATATATCAACATTCTCAGACCATTTAAATAAAATGAATTGTATTTGTAGAGTGAAATTTGTATATTGAAAGATATACTGTAGCTGCTTACATTCAAACTGCAGGTCAAGCACATGATCTACTCAGCTATTTGTGGATTACTATGCTATTTGTGTTGTATTGACTGGATGCCAAAATAAATAGCTTATAAGTCAGAGGTAGTAAGTGCCATATTGGATTGTTTTGATTGTTTTAGTAAAGTTAACAGACAAAATCATGAAAGAAAAGGCTGAATGTCTGAGTTGTTCCATTTTTGGATGATTTTATTAAAATAGGCAGTATAAACTGGGTGTGGTGGAGCACACTTGTAATCCCAGTTCTTGGGAGGCTGAGACAGGAAGACCACAAGTTCGAAACCAGCTTCAGCAACTTAATGAGGCCCTCCGCAACTTAGTGAGACCCTGTTTCAAAGTAAAGAATAAAAAATAGGACTAGGGATGTAGCTTGGAGGTACAATGCCCCTGGGTTCAATCCCCAGTACTGCCTAAAAAAATAATAATAATAAATGAATAAAATAAAAAAGGCAGTATAATTATCAATGATAAAAGTCTAGATATCTTTCTAGATGTTTTGGTAGTTTTCAGTTGGTCTTTAATGTTTGGGTGTCTTGGTCTTGCACAAGAGCACAAGCACAGAGCACATGTAAGGAAATGGGCTAGGTGGTGTGAAACGTAGCTTTGTGGTGAACACCTACTTCTTTCCCTATAGGAGACTGTGATTTGGTGAATATTACCAAAGTTATCTGATTATCCTATATTTCAAAAGAGCCTACAATTCCAGCTTTTTATGTGTATTTTCCAAATTTAAATCTTAGTTCAAATATTTGAAGCACTCTGGGAGCTAAACAGAATGCATACTGTGTGGTCAAAGAATCTATTTATGATTATCTATGCTGATTATCTTTTTTAAAAAAAATTCTCTCTAAAAATAGGGTTGTGATAAATTTAAATTCACTATATAAATTTTAGTTAAATCAAAATATAACCTGATGGTCTATAAATTCTTTAGGTAACACTCATCTTTGTTTTTTTTATTTGTTTGTTTGGTTTTTGGTTTTTGGTTTTTTATGGTACTAGGGATAGAACCCAGGGGCGTTCTACCTCTGAGCTACATCCCAAGCCCTATTTTTTATTCTTTATTTGGAAACAGGGTCTCACTAAGTTGCAGAGGGCCTCACTAAGTAGCTGAGGCTGGACACGAACCTGCAATCAGCCTCCCAAGTACTAGGATTATAAGCGTGCGCCACCACGCCCGGCTTCATCTTTCTACTTGTATAATATTAGTGGTAAAATGTTAATTTAGTAGTTTTGCCCTATTTTTATAATCAAATAATGAATAAAAGTCCATTAGCAAAAGCACATATTTCAGACAGTTCTTAAAATGAAAACCCAAGAAATTACTTGAGGGAAAAGCCCAATTTATTTCTATATATCATATATTTCAATTTAGTTTCCTTAAAGACCATATTTTATAATTTTGTGAGTATTATGTGATCAACTTACAACTATACAGATTCTTTCTTGTAGTGAAGTTTGAAATATAACTCATCAGAACTGATTTATTTATGTAAGAAATTCTATGATTTTTAAGATGAGCTTGACATGCAATAGAATTTCTCAAATCATCCAGGACTATAAATGAAAACAAAGCCAAATTTCAAATTTCTTTGCTCTCTCTATATTTCCTGCTATGTTCTCCACAACTTAGGTTTTGTCCTTAGGGATTCATGGCACTAATATGTCATTTATACAACATTATATACTCTAATAATAAAAAATATTTTGACTGCCCTGAATAATCATGCAAGTTTATACCTTTTTTGCCTTTGCAAATGCCATCCCCTCTGCTTCCAGGTCTTTTCTCATGGCTTACTGATTTACACAGTATGATCTTATCCATTCATCAATGGTTACTGGGCTTCTTTCCTTTATGGAGCCTCCCCTAGTCCACCTCCTCTCCAGGCAGATGCAACTACTTCCTTTTCTGTATTCATTTTGGTTGTTGGCATCTTGGACACATTTCTGTTATTTAAATGTTATATTATGTGTTTGTAAATCTCTTTGACTCTATGGTAAACTTGTTTAGTTAATAATTCCTCAAAAATATTTGAGGACACGTAACATGTGCCAGATACTGTGCTGACTGAGTTATACAGGGATAAACAGCATAGACATGGGCTGGGTTCTCTCTGTACACCCAATCAGGTTGAACAGATGTTCAACAAAACAAAACCATGAGGTAGGTATAGTATCAGACACTATGGCTCAGATTTTGAAGAAAAATAATTATTGGTAGTCTTAAGAGAAGACCTTACTGGGATGGGAGGGAGAAGACTTCAACTATGAAAAGAATATTTAGACTGAGGGAAGATCACACAGGGTCCTACTAACTTGGTGACCATGTAATTAGTTTATCATCCAAATGGGACAATTTTAGGAATGATGGAGGCTGTATTACTACTTATGCCAAGACTGTGGTCTCAGAAAGGTCTTAAACAGAATGGGGTTTGTGGTAACCCAATGTGACAGAAAACATTTGGATTTTATATTAAGTGCATAGGTAGTTATTGAAGGATGTTAACATGGAATTGATATAATTCAATTTAGGTTCTAAAGGGATCATCCAGGATTATGTATGGAGATTAGATGGAGGCAGTGCAACAGTAGAAAATGAAGATGCCAGTTAGGAGTTTGGGGGCAGTGCAATGAAGAAGAACCAATGGAAGATATTTTTTTGAGTCAAAACTTGAGTCATGTGGTTATAAATTAGCTGTGGTTGGCAAGAGATAGAGAGAGAGAGTATGGTGATGCCACTTCCTGAAATGACAAAGAATGAGCGATGAATGTATTTTTAGGGCAGAATCAAGAGTTCAGTTCCAGAAATGGCAAGATGGAAGAAGTTTTTAGAACATGAAACCGGCAATGTCAATTAGCTAGTCAAAGTTGGTCATCACCTAGATTTAGGAGTTATAGGTATTTAAATATATGAGAAGATATGGGATTAACCTGTGACTGATTAGGTTTGAATTTTATTTATTCCTAGCATCTAAAATTAGGTCTTACATGTAGCAGCCATTAAGTAACTTTTAATTCATATTTTAATTTACAAATGAAATAAAAATTTACCCTTAAGGAGGGAATCCTACCTTCATCTTTTCCTTTTCTTTGGGGACAGAGTTGTTCAGAGAAAACAGTATTAGAGTCAGAAAGTCCTATATTATTTAGTTTGTTGGTGCCTGCTTTTCAGTTTTGTGAGTTTGTTTTCCAACCTCTCTGAACCCTTGTTTCTCAGTGTATATAGTGGAGTTATAAATTTTTTCCTCATCTGCAAAATGAATATAATAGTATAGTCGTCCTTTGGTATCCATGGAGGATTCCAGGAACCCTATGGATACAAAGTCCATGCATGCTCAAGTCCCTTATATAATATGGTAGTGTTTGCATAGAACCCACACATATCTTACCATATACTTTAAATCATTTCTAGATTACTTATAATACCTAACACAATGCAGATACTATGTAAATAATAGTTATAGTGCATTGTCTAGGGAATAATGACAAGAAATAAACTGTACATGTTCACTATAGATGTACTTTAAAAACAAATAGGTTTGATCTGTCATTTGGTTGAATCCTCAGATTCAGAATCCAGAGATAGGAAGAGCTGATTGTATCTACCTGTGATAGGCAGAATAAAACCCCAATTAAAAAGAGGCTAGCCGGGCGTGGTGGCGCACGCTTGTAATCCCAGTACTTTGGGAGGTGGAGACCGGAGGATCCGGGTTCGCGGCCAGCCTCAGCTCTCTCTCTCTCTCTCTCTCTCTCTCTCTCTCTCTCTGTCTACTTAGTGAGGCCCTCCGCAACTTTGTGCGACCTGGTTTCAAAATAAAGTATAAAAAATAGGGCCGGAGGTGTAGCGCGGAGGTAGAACGCCCCTGTGTTCAATCCCTGGTACCACAAAAAAAAAAAAAGAGGCTACATCCTATTCCCAGAATCTGTGAATATGAATATGTTATTTTACACATTCAAAGAGACTTTGCAGATGGGATTAAATTAGTGCTCTTAAATCTAGGAGAATATCCTGGATTATCCACACACTGGGGGGGAGTGCAGTATAATCACAAGGGCCCTACTAAGAGTGGAGGGAGGGTCAGAGTTAGAGAGAGAAGACAAAACACAGGAGCAGAGTTAGAGTGATGGCGATGAAGACGGGAAGGGGCCAGAGGTGAGGAAGGAACCTACCTCTAGAATCCAGAAATGACAGGGAAAGAGATTTTCTCCTGAAATCTGTAGAAGGAGCACAGGCCTGCCTATATTTGGCCTTGATTTCGGTCTGGTCAAACTCACAACTTCTAACCTCCAGAGCTTTAAGAGAATAAATATGTATTGTTTTAACCCATTCACTCTGTGGTTATTAGTTACAGCAATAGAAAACTAATACACTTCCTTATGGGGATTTGCAGATTAAATAAAATAGCCCATGGACGCTTCCTGCTTCTGCTTCTAGGACGTGCAATGTTGAAAAACAGTCCATCTTATTAGGTGTAGGTTGAAAGCCATGGAATAGAGAAATGTTTTATAAATGTTTGTAAAATATGGGTAATATGTTCTGAGTGAGAAAAATATTTTACCAGTACCTATTTCATTAACTTAGAGGCTTCTTCATCTTTGCTTTCAATTCTCACCAAGGCAAACTCATGGATGTATGTAAGATGTCATCATAATTTCTCCAGCACCCATAGTCTTTTCATCTGCATCTCTGTTTCCTACTGCTGATGCTGGGAGGTGGAGGGAGGGATGGAGGATCTTCCAAAATACAAATTTATATTGGCATTATAATATACCCATGGAATATCTAACAGTATGCTGAAAAATAGTACTTATAGCTAACATTGTTAAGTATTTCTTCTGTGCAAGGCACTACTCTGTGTCCTTTTAATCTATTCATTAATGTCTCATCACAAATCTGGGTGATAGTTATCATGATTATGTTCATTTCCCACATAAAGAAAGTGAGATACAGAGAACTGACGTAACTAAATTCAGATAGGTAGTAAATAAATGGCAAAGCCACTAAACCATGTCATCATATGTAAGGAAGTATTTAAAAGATATCTTCATTTATATTCCAGGTTTTCTTTCCATTCATTCATTAGTTAATCATTCAACAAAATCATATGTAGTGGATAACACACATTTAAACACCAAAGTCACTTGCTTTTTATAGGTAGCCCTATTCACTCAGAATATGTTACGTCTGGAGAGTGATTCACTTGGCAAGCCCAGCAGAGCATGTGTTTACTTCATGTTCATATAATACCTACTCCTTGATGCTTTAGGAATCTAGAATAGAAGGTAATGGTGAGAGCTGGGCGTGGTGACGCACGCCTGGTAATCCCAGTAGTTGGGAGGCTGAGACAAGAGGATCAAAGGTTTGAAGCTAGTCTCAGCAACTTAGCAAGACCCTCAGCAACTTAAGGAGATACTGTTTCAAAGAAAAAAAAAATAAATTAAATAGGGCTGGGAGTGTAGCTCGAAGGTAGAGTGCCCCTGGGTTCAATCCCAGTACCAAAAAATAAAATAAAACAAACAAAAGAAGAAGATAATGGTGAGAATTTCTTTCTTCATAGGTGTTACTGACAAATTGGGTGAGTAGTTTCTTGACAAATTAGAGATTCTGGAAAGTGTTCTGTGCGCTTAGAGTGAAGGAACTTCATGGTGAGTAACACCGATCATTATTTGAGTCCACATGGAGTGTGTTAGTCAACTTTCCATTATCTTGAATGCCTGCGATAATTCAACTGATAAAGACAAAAGGTTAATTTGGGTTCATAGTTTTTGGAGATTCCATCCAGGGTTAGTTGCTTGTCCCTGTTGCTTTGGGGCCTGTGGCAAGCTCACACATCCTGGAGGGGAGTATGTGGTGGAGCAAAAAGCCATTCACCTCCTGGCTGGGATAAGAAAGAAACGAAGAGGAAGAGGCTAGTGTCCCTCTACTCCCTTCAAGAACATGCCCTCATTGACCGGGAGACTTCTCGCCAGGTCCTGCCTCTTACAAGTTTCCACCCTCTCTGCTGGTAAATAAGCCTTTTAACACACTGGCCATTGGGGGACATTTAAGATTGAAACTATAGCATGGATCGTGCATATGTTGCAGACCTGGCATCTGCTTGATTTTATAATATAAAATTTATTTATATGTTATTTAGTCTTTATTTAAATTATAGCAGGTCTGGCCCATTATTTCCCCAAGTTACAAGTGAGGAAAGTGAGAAGTTAAAAGGACACAGGGATGCACTGACACACTGCATTCTGTAACTCTGACTCCCAAGCTAGCTCTACACTCCCCTGCGCTGGTTCCTCTCCATTCACGCACACATCACTGCAGCTTCAAGTGGCCTACTCTCCTCCCATGGCATTTCTGAATTTGAGCACTGGGGAGGGTCATACTGTTTGACCTGTAGTTGTATCTCATCCCCAGTTCTGTAAAAGAAAATACTCTATCATATATAGTATTATTTTTTATTGTCTTCATGAAAATACTATCTATCATCAGCCTCTATACCACATTTGAAGGAAAACATACTATATGAATAATTACGAAGGAATTTTTTTCAATCACTGTTATAATGATTATAATAATACAAACTCAACCCAGTTCTGTGAACTGCTGTAGGTCATAGATACTAATCACAAAGGATACTAAAAATTTTAAATGTACAATCTGACACATTCAGCCCACAGACTCTAGAGTCAGATTGCCTGGGTTCAAATCACATTTTTACCTCTGATTAGCTATGTGGCCTCAGGCAAGTTAGTCAACTTCTCTGTGTTCCTGTAAAATAGAGATAATAATAGCATCTGTTTCATAGAGTAATTATTGCAGATAAGACAATAGTTGCAATATGTTAAGAACACTGTTTAGCATAAAGAGAGAATGTACACCATTTGCTATTTGGAGCAATATCTGACATGAATTTAATAAGGAAAGATACATACGTGTATAGTTAGGACACCCTAATGGTGCCAATTTTTTTAAATACAGGTATCTGATTTTTAAATCTTAGATATAAAAGATTTAGCATTTGTTATGAGACCATGCTAGATGAGATAGGGAAGGCAATCTCATGTTTAATATTCAATATTCTCCCCTTTGGTAGCGTGAACTTGCATCTCCCATCTTCCTATCCAGGCTGCTAAGATGCTACTCATTCTAGGTGTGCTCTTATGGCTTCTAATTTTCATGTTAGAAAATTGGCATATTTGTAATACTGAAAGCATGTTAAACCATCAGTGAACTAGTAGATAAGTGAGATCAGCGGTGATTCTGAGGGTAAGACAGCCCGTTACTGAACAAGTACAGAGAGAAAATTCTAACTCTTCCATCTCAAGCTAGAAAAGGTCAATATTGGTTTGACCTCCTATTATTGAACAAATCTTAGTTCCTGACTCCTTTGTAAGGAAGATGTTATTTGTAGCTTTTTATTGTTGTTGTTGTTGCTGTATTTGTAAAGTCAGAATACTGAGTGTTGGGTACCATTTCTCAAAATCCTGAAACCTTCCTCAGAGCTTTGCTGGCCTATTTTACTTTATTGTCAGATTTTATTCTGGTGCTCTACTGATTTGCAGTTTAATACAGATGTTGGGTTCCCAAGGCTTTGTTTGGGTGGTAAATGATTGAAGCTAATAGAAGAGGTGATTCTAAAAATATGTCAGACATTCACTGAACCCTTCAAGACGTGGGACAGTTTGCCTGATCAAGTTGTAAATTTACCCACCTTAAAATTATTCTGGAAAAAAAAGATGAAAATAAAAGTCAATACTTTTGTGAATGAAAACTGACCATATATGTTTAACCAAGGGAATTTAGTTTCTGCCTATGATTTAATAGACTAATATTTTTGTGAATAATTGATTCCAGCACTTACATTTTCTGAAAAGAAAAAGAAAAACTTGTATTGACTCAGAAGTCAGTCTGATTTTGAGACCAGTTTAATAGATTTCTGAATTATTTAATTTTCTACTCTATCTCAAGTTACTTTTCTTGTACATATCATATTCTTAATCCCTGATTTTGGGTGGCCCATGGAAAGGTACCCATGGATCTTACTTTTCTGTTTCTCTTGGTGGCAAAATGGGAGTTCCTAGGAACGGAATCTTCCCTTGTTTCAAAACATAGTGGATTTCAATGATTGGAAGGCAAGCAGGCCCTTGTGTTGAGAAACGAATTCCTCTTCCCTGCCCAGATGTGAAGCCTCCTTTATGTCTTGAAGGTATTCCATGAGCAGAGACTTCATTTACCTTCCTTCTTTATTCTTTTCCGTTTTTCTCTAGCAGCAACCACATGGAGTGACAGGCGACTGTAATTTCTCATTTGATCCCGCCATTTCCTACTGCATGAATAAGAATTAGCTTCAAATCTGAATATCTGATGAGAGTTAAATGCCTGGACTGGGTGCTGACATTTCTGATTTGCTTCTATTCAAGAACAGATTCTATCTGTAGATATGACCTCAGCCATATGCACATATATACAAACCATACAGTTAAAAAATGATAGTCTCAGGAAGAGACAGACTCTATTAACATTTTAGAAAAGATAAAATTGGCACCTATTATTACACTTAATAATATAATAATGCCACTTACTACTGTTTAGAAGTTTATGAATATCATTTGCTTGAATGGGTTCTTTGAGTATGTTTTGACACAGAAAATTTTATATTTTATAAAAGCAGAATAGAAGATAAATATTGAAATTAAAAGTCATCACAGTAATGGCATAGCTAACCTCCATGGGATGACAGTCCACAATTAAAATTAAAATAGAGTTTTTTTGTAGTGATACAACCAATTTGGGGAAGCAAAAGGGATGGTAGCTTATTAGTTGTAATTTTATTGCTATTATTTAAATCTGAATGCATTATATGTTCTGATGAATTGTCATTAGATCTCTTGAGAAAGTCAGCGGTGTGAATCTAACTCAGTTGTTAAATTTTATTCAGGGTAAATACCTTCAGGGACTCTCGCAGGGTCATTACTGTAAAATAGGCTAAAGTCACAAAGCAGACCTCTGAAAAGTGGATACCACTGTTTATATCATAGAGATCCAGTGTTCTTTTTCTTTTCTTCTTTTCTTTATTTTTCATGAAAGAGGCTGACTAATAAAGTTCTGCAAGGTCATTGTATATTTCTTAAAGTCATGTCTTAATTAGAGATTTGAGAATTAAATCCAACTCAGTTGGGAGAATTGAAGGAGAATTAGCTATACTCTTTGTCTAACTAGGAGGGACTCATTTATGCATTAATTTAAAAAAAAACATACAACTGTATTTGTCTGGGTTCTCCAGAGAAACAAAACCAATGGGATATATATAGATATTGAAAGAGATTTATGATAAAGAATGAGTTCATGAGATTATGGAGGCTAAGTCTCAAGATCTGGAGTTAGCAAACTTAAGACCCAGGAGAAAAAAAAAAATCTATACTTGCAGTTCCAATTCAAAGGCTTGGGAACCAGGTGAGCTGATATATAACTCCATTCAAAAAGCCGGCAGGCTGGAATTCTTGGAAAAAACCTATGTTAGTTCAAGTCCAAATGCAGGAGAAAAGTGACGTCTCAGCTCAAAGGTACACAGGCAGGGATTTGCTCTTACTCAGAAGGTAGCCCTTTTTATTCAGGCCTTCAACTGATTGGATAAGGCCCACCCACATAAGGGAGGGCCTTTTGCTTTATTCAGTTCAGTATACCAAATCAAATCTTGACCTCATCCAGAAACATAGACACACTCAAAATAATGTTTAACCAAAAAGTCTGGTCACCTCATGGTTCGGTCAAATTGACACACAAAAAAGTAGCCATCACACTGAGATATGATAGAGCAGGGACCATTCCAAGCGCTGGATTTTCAAGAAAGAATGACATTGAAAAACGTCCCTATATCATGGTTCTTCTATTCCACTGGAGAAGGTGGACACAATAACCAAGAAAAAAAAAACTATTTCTTCATGTCTTCATTTAGTGAGAAATGAAAGAGTATTTCCCTACTAGTTGTTTAGGAGGATTTAGAAGGAAGTCATACTTGATTTCAATTTTACCTCCACCACTTTTCGTCTATGATGACTTAGACAAATTCCTTAGTGCCCTTAACTCTGTTTCTTTGTCTATCAGATGGACACAGTCTTAATGCTGCTGCGATGGTTGAATGTGATCTGACATCAGGTGTGCACCCTTGCTGCCAGAGCTTCAGTGCCTAATGGATATTATCATAATCATAAGCAAAATAATGAATTACTTAATATTTGTTATCATCAACATTAATTTATTTATGACTTCTACAGAAAGATACATACTATAGCAGAAAGAACATTACCCATAAAGAAATAAGAATCTGGGGCTGAATACAGGAGCACAGTTAGAAGTCCTTCAAGAATCAGTTTCTTTTCTTACCAGATGAAAATCCTATACCTGCTTAAAATATATCAAGCTTATGTTTACCTAATTTCAATTGATAAATAAATGAATAGAAGCAACTGGTATTAATCTAAAAGATTTGATGACATTTTCTACAGAATGAGAATATAGACATATATTTTATCCTTATTTGTGCACATTATTGTACTCATGAATATAGTGAATTTTCATTAATATGTACTATTATTATCATGGAAAGAAACTGGATTTTGGAATTAGAAGGTTCTGGCTTTGAATCCCAACTCTACCTGTCATTAGCTATAAAATTGGAGGTTTCTTAAACTTTCTGAACCTCCTAATATGAGATAATAAATGATATCTACCTTATAAGGGTTGTTGAACTGTTTAGATAGAATTATAAAATGTGCCAATATCTTAACCTATTGGTGAACACAATATTGCTCAATAAATATTTTTTTAATTACACAGAGCAATGCCAAGGCCTTCCATTTCAGAGAGCATTGTTTTACCTTTTCATAAAGAGTTTTCTGCACATTTATTCTAACACACAAGACAAGTATCCTCCAGAGAAGAACGGTTTTTTAAAAAAATTTCTTGTGTTAAACAGAATTAAATTTGGTAAGAAATACCAATTTCAAAGAATATTGCAGTACATTTTTTTCTAAATTAAAATTATTGCATAGTATCAGAGAGCAGAATGGTGATTACCAGGGGCTGTGGAGTGGGAGAAAATGGTAATGTTGGTCAAATGTGACAAACATGTAATTATAAGAGGAATCAGAGCCGGGCGTGGTGGCTCACACTTGTAATCCCAGTACTTTGGGAGGCGGAGACTGGAGGATCCGGGTTCGAGGCCAGCCTCAGCTCTCTCTCTCTTCCTGTCTCTCTCTCTTTCTACTTAGTGAGGCCCTCCGCAACTTCATGAGACCCGGTTTCAAAATAAAGTATAAAAAAAATAGGGCTGGGGGTGTAGCACGGAGGTAGAACACCCCTGGGTTCAATCCCCAATACCACAAAAAAAAAAGAGGAATCAGTTCTGGAGACCAAATATACATCATGGTGACTATAATTAATAATGTATCGCATGCTTAAATTTTCTGAAAGAGTAGATCTCAAGGGTTCTCAATACACACATACATATACACACATGCACACACACAAAATGATTACTAGGTGAGATGATGATAAGTTCATTAGCTTAATGGTAATTGTTTCACCATACACACACACACATATATGTGTATATGTATACATATATACACATCTACATATATACGTATATACATATACATATATAGGTGATATGTACATATGTATACATGTATACATACATGTATGTATATATGTGTATGTAAAATATTACATTATACTCTATAAATACATTCAATTAATATTTGCCAATCAGACTTCAATAAAGCTGGGGAAAAATTATTCCAGATAGGTTCATCTATCAGAATGGGCCAGAAACTCTGTTTTAATTATGTCTTGGGAGGCGTCCACCAGGTTCTTCTAGAGATATTGAAGAATTTGAAGAGACATACACAGTGCTTGGCAAACAGAGGCAATGTTTCCTTTTCTCTGAACTTTGTAAGGAAAAGTACACAAAGGTGATTCCTGTTCACCCCCATAGCGGCAGAATTCTCCAATCTCTCTATCAGGCATGCACAATTACATCACTTCCAAGTCATTCTCTCTTTCTCTCTTATACAACATGGGTTGTATTGCTCAGGAATCTGGGTCTTGGCTGGTGGTCGGCTGGGTGGTGCTTCCATCTGGCTGGGTTTGCTCATATGTGGGTGTTGATGGCTGTCTGTAACCTGAGCTAGATGGGGGAAGGAGTGACCAGGCTCTTCTTCACATACCTCACTGCCCCCAGCTCACTAGCCAAGCCGTGTTCTTACCAACTTCATCTCATGCTCCTCAGTCCCCCAGGTCCTAGGTGTCCACCATACTCATCCCACGAGAGGCCTAGCACCTCTGTGGGTACAGAGTGTGAGAAGCAGCAGAGGTCTGCCCTCCTCACCCCACTCCCTGTCCCTCTGGAACCACCACCAGCAATTCTGCCTCCCTTCTTCAGTCCTGGGGAACCTCACCTTTTTTCCCAGGTTGTTGCGTTCAGCCTCTTCCCTCTGACACAGTGATGAGGTTCCACCCTTGCTGCCACTGCCAGATAAAAATAAGTCAATTTCTCGAACAACAAAACCTAAGTGAGGTTTATCTCCTGGGTACCTGTGCTTTGGAATTGCAATTTTAGATCCTGCAATACGGAAGCCCTTTCTAGATGAGGATCCCAGACTAGAAACATACAGAATTGCCTATTTATTTCAAAGCTGCAAGCACAACACACCAACTGATATCCTAGTAAACTATTTTGCTGGATGTACTAAAGGAAAAGAAAGCAACAGGAAAATGACACAAGAACCTAGCCCAGAAAAGTCCCTTTGTCGAACCGGCGAGTCTTAAAAATGAACATCAGGGCCTGTTGAAATGACGGTGCAGGAAGGGTTCCCAGAAAATCATCTAGTTCAGTGATAGTTCAGTGATTTAAACATTTTTTAAGTCATAGATTTGTTTAATGTGAAATACTATTAGAAAATCAAAACAAATAAATTTGAGTCATATTTGCACCAGCAGAAGGCTGTGGAGAGGGGGTGCCCCAGGGGCTCACAGAGACCAGCTTGAAGACCAATTCATGTGCTTGTGATGGAGATGGGGTCACTGTAGCCACAACAGGTCAGAGAGTCCTAAGGATCAGAGTTCATATACCGCCCAGCTACTCCAGCTTATATGAACTGACAGCCAGCACCGCCCCCAACTCCTGATTCTGCAAGACTAGTGAACTCCTTGTTTCTAATTTAGGTGAATAACTATTGCAGTATTAGAATTAAATATGAAGTTTAAAATATTAGGTCATATACCCTTTGTGACCATTTCCTTAAATGATCTAATAAACTTATTTCCTCTACAGAATTCTAAATGAAGGAGTTAGCTTATTTTTGCTTCCAAGTACTTTTTGTGTTTTTAGTTTACCTTCCAAGAGTGTTTTTTGTAAATCTCCCCTTTCCACCAATAGTTTCCCTCTCCATCTTTATATCACAATGTCTAATAACATCACAACCTCCCAAATTGGTGATAAAGCACCTGGCTGAAAAGTTGAACTGTGTTTATCCCCTTCCCGAAACAATCTCATGCTTTTTATGTATGTGCCAAATCCTCATTGCCTTAAAGGAGGGTGATATATAAAGGGTAGTAAGGGATAAGAGAGAATCTCGATGCTACCAGATGAAAATGAAGTTTATTGAGGCAGTTTCTAGAGCACAGGTCCCAGAATTGCACTGAAGGCTTAATTAGTTCCTGGGGTTTGCATGAAATATGAAGGTCTCTCCCTTCGAGAAGCAGTCATTTAGGCTTTTTCTTGTCTACCCTATAAAATGGCAAGCTTCCCCTTTGCTTTCCTTTGCCTGTGGCTCTGTTTGGCATGCTGAGCGAGTCTAATTCAGCTTGGAAGTTACTCCTTTCTATAAATGGCCAAGGATTTCATTTAGCTACTACACAGATCCAGAAAGTAAAGAACTTAATTTCCTCTTTGTGAATTTATGTTTTAGCCAGTACTTTTAATGTACTTTTTTTTGACAGGAAAGTGAAAGCTATCCAGTCCAAATGGATTAAATTGTACTTCATGTGTGTAAAGTGTTCACAATTACATCTATTAGTCATGACTATGTGAGGCCTGGTATTGTAGCAGATTTGGGGAGCTCAGTGATTTTTCTTAAATGCAGAATCAAAGTAGCAGGACTGGCATATCTAGTTTATTGCTCCCCTGTGACTTTGTTTCTAAATCTGTAGAGGAGAATGGGTGTTCTCAGGAAGTTGTGAAATGTATTCATGCCTTTTCAGATGTATGTATGCATGCAGTGCTATTTTTCCCACAGATTACAACTTGTTTACAGTAATTTGGAGAGAAAAGACTAGCATTTTGCTGTAGCTAAGAGAAACAAAGAATGAGATCAAGGGATTTACCTGTAAACAGAAAAATCACAGTAGGACTGAAGACAAAACACAGATTAACTTCTTTCCATTATTGTCTATGACCAGTTCTTTCTCCAGAGAGCTTCTTTTCTTGAGAATATTATACTAAGTGAGTATACTCAATCCTAGTGAACAAGTAGATATATGATCTTTCTTATATGTAGACGCTAGAGAGATATTTGGAAATAAGGGCAACATCAGATAAATGAGCAGAGACTCTAGGGGAGTGACTGAGGGGAAGTAGGGAAGGGGGAGAACAAAGTCATAAAAAATACAATAGTAGAATTCATGCTATGAATGTACTCAAAATTATCAATTCCAATCACAAAGACTTGCGGGGTGAAGGTGAGGGAGGGGGGAACCCGGGTGGAGAGGGCAACATGAGTTGTGTACATGCATTTTTCTGATACTCTATACCACAATATGATGTAAAGTTACAATGCACCCAATAAAAATGTGTAAATAAAAAACAGTTTATTTTGAAATAATTGTAGATTCACAGGAAGTTACAAAAAATAAATAGAAATTCCATTCGTCATTTACCCAGTTTCCTGGAGGATGAAATCTTGCGTAACTGTAGTATAATATTATAAACAGGGAACTCAAATAGGTATAATCTCAGGGCTCATTAAAATCTCACGACTTTTGCATGAACTTATTTGTAATTTTAACTGTGTGTGTGTGTGTGTGTGTGTGTGTGTGTGTGTGTGTGTTTCTACATGTTTTGTCACATGGGTAGATTCATAGAACCACCACCATAACCAAGATATAGAGCTATTTTGTGACCTTATGCCATCCCTGTATAACCACACCCACCTCCTACTTCTTTTTCATTAATTGAACTCAAGTCTTGTCATGATCAATATTTGTAATAATAACTTAAAATATATGTACAAACTTGTGTTTTGTACATTAAAATGTACACACAATACTCTGGACACTAAGATTGAATCAAGTAGTGGCCGTCTGGCAGTCTTGCTTCAAAGGATATCCTGGATAGATTTGCAGAAAAAAAAACATTCTAGAATGGTGAAGAGAAACTTGGATGTGTGTAGTTGTGTGACCCAGAAGGGATGCAACAGTGAAACAGGTGGTACTAGATCCTCTTCCAATTGCTTAGTGGGAACAGCTGCACTCTGCTACTGCACCCTGTAATTATCATAGGTTTAGCAGGTCACTGGCTGCAGAAAAGATATAGCCCAATCAAGCCCAGAAGGGCATGGAGCCAGAGGGAGGAAAATTAGGTTAATAATGAAGACAGGCTAAAAGTGAGTGAGAACAATCAGTTAAGACTCAATGACAATCTTCTCCCTTCTAGGAAAGTTCAGAATTTTAACATAATTCTATTTAGTATCATACGTGATAAAAATATACCCAGATTATGGGGTATGTATTTGTATATGTGTATACATATGCATGTGCAAACACACACACCCATATGGGGTATTTTTGTATACCTTGAATGTCATTATATTAGTAGGACAAATTTATGTTTTGAACAGTTGTATACAGCTAAAAATTAAATGACTCCCAATTTGATATGAATATATGAAAAGAAAGGAATGTAGGCTGTTAAGAGCCATTATTGTCATGGTTGGAAGGATTGGGCTAAACAATATTTTCTACAGAAGTTCACTTTCCATCATTTAAATTTGATTGATTACAAGGAGATTTCTGGCAATTGTTCATTATTTTTCATCAGGCTAAGGTGAGAGATGAACAGAACATGTGTGTCATGCAAGGGAAGGGTGAGTCGGACCATTATGAGCACATGAAAAAGAGTGTCTGTGGGTCAAGGATTTTATCACCCAAGGAGGAGCCTTTTCCTGAGCTCAGTATCTACCTCGTCTCAAAGTGAACAAAGGATGAGCTTAATGGCAGTCATCTATCAGCAGCCACATTTCAGGCTTCAGGATCCTGCTATTCCCCATGCTCCGTGCCTTGACAAGGCTAATTGTGTAATTACGATACTACATCACCCACTCCTGGTGTCCTTGCTCTGGCAAGCACCAGAACCAGGGACTCTGATGATTTTTGCCCCAAGCAAACACATTAGCATGGATACAGTTTACTAATGGCGCTGCTCCATTAGGAATTGTAGTTTATAAGGTTTAAGCCAAGGCTTCCTTGCAGATTAAATGCCAGACAGAGTTAAGCCCTCAAATTAGAATTATTTTATTCTTAAAAATGAAATTCCACCCCTATATTTTTACATCTCTTGGGCATGTTTTAAGATTTACCAAAGTTATTCTACTAAAATGAAATTGAACTTAGGAAACTTTCACCAAGTATGCACTGAGTGCTAAATAAAAGAATAACCTTAAGTTAATTTCTATGCGATGTTAAATATTTTCATTAAATCTAGCTGATATTTGTGGGGTGCCTTCTGTAATATCAATACTTTCTTAATCCAGGAACTGGTTAAATGTCAGTATTCAGTTGGTGAAATTCCATTGAGCTGTATACTTATGATGTGTACTTTTCTACTTTATTTTCTATACTTTAAACTAATATTGAGTCTAGGTATTAATATTCTGCTTTAAAGATTTTAGATGGCTGTTTCTTTAAAGGCTTATCCTATCAAGTCAGGACTCTGCCTGAAATGACTGTTTCTACTATAAACTAACCTGGACTATGGACAACCCCTACAGCCAGAGCATACAGCCAAAAGTTCTTCTTTGTGGGGGTGAGAAATTTTCATGAATTCTCCCAAGTCCCTGGTGCACAACCAACCTTCACCTATGCTGATTGGGACTTTTGTGGAACAGGTTGTCTTATCATAGTTTGGTTTCCTATACACCCACAAAGACAACTTGTAGCACTAACACTAATGGAAATTAGTGACCCTACCTCTCTCTTTTTTTTTTTTTTGTGGTACCGGGGATTGAACGCAGGGGCGTTCTACCTCTGCGCTACACCCCCGGCCCTATTTTTTTTATACTTTATTTTGAAACCGGGTCTCACGAAGTTGCAGAGGGCCTCACTAAGGAGAGAGAGAGAGAGAGAAAGACAGGGAGAGAGAGACAGAGAGAGAGCTGAGGCTGGCCGCGAGCCCGGATCCTCCGCTCTCCGCCTCCCAAAGTACTGGGATTACAAACGTGCGCCACCACGCCCAGCTGACCCTACCTCTCTTTAACCTAAGTGCTAAGTGTTATTTTTGAAACAAGAAAAATCTTGTAATAATAAAATTAGCTAACATTTGCATTGAACTTCTGCTAAACATTACGCTAAGGGCATTACATGAATTCAAACCTATAAGATAGATACTATTAAATGTTTAAGCTATTAAATGTATGAACAAATTCATATGTGTAAAGTACCTACCACAGTGCCTAGTACATACTAGCAGTGAATGTAAACTATTATTGTTACTATCACTCATAATTATTCACATTCTCCCCATTTCATAAGAAAACAGACCTTAGGAGGTCAGTCCTTAGGTCCTAAGTCAGTCCTAAGGTCGGTCGTGCAACCGACCAAGGCTGGGAAGTTGCGGGTTCAATCTGGTTAGTCTAAAGAAGAAGCAGGGAGCCCAGAGGGGATGAGACATGCCTTTATTCCAGGTGCAGCAGGCTAGAATAGGAGGCCTATTACTAATGGGGCCCCAGTACCCAGGGGCTGCCGACTAGGTACATGCGAGCTTCGCAAGAGACTTCCACACAGCAGTCTCTGCCTAGTTTATATATCAAATTTGAGCAAAAGTGACAACTGGTCAGGACACAGAGTTACATGAGGAAAAATGATGCCTTCAAGGACATGCTTAGTCGGTTTCATAGAACAGTGGCCTTGCCTAAGGAGGCGAGGAAGCCTCACACACACCATGGTTTGATTGTCCCCACAGGTCCTCTAACATGCCCAAGGTCACATAGGTCATAAAGCTGGGGCTGTGGTTCTGCCACAGAGAGTCTTCTCAGTTGGACCTAAGAATTTCCACCCCCTGCCTCTCTCAGGGCCACTATATTTACTGCATAACATCAGGAATGGGACAAGACAGCCACCTCAGATTGATAGTACGCATGCCTAACTGTTTTTTTACTGTAATTAGATAATTGAAGAATATGTTTCCTATTTATTATCATAATCAGTAAGACTTAAAGTATAAAAATTTGCCAAGGTCAGATATCGTGTGCCATAATTTTGTGGATAATGTGCGAAAACACAGACTATGTATATCAATATAACTAGCCCGACATGGTGACCTGTGTTTGTAGTCCCAGCTACTTGGAAGGCTGAGTCAGGAGGATTGCTTCCGCTAAGGAGTAAGAGACCAGCCTGAGCAAAATAGTAAGACCTCCCATCTCCAAAAACAAACAAAAAAACACTTGGATACTTCTAAAATCACTTTCTGAGCCACAACTACCCTTGTTACTGTCCTCTTATGAAAATTTTCTATTAAGCATAACTGAGATGATACTTTATTCCAGTACTACCTTCATTTGAAACCATACCAGTATAATCCATGTGATGCATGTGGACTATCATTACATCAAAATGGAACTTTGGACAGCTTCTTACAGGACAGAAGTTTCTCTATGTTTAATCTCTTGTTACAGGTGCCCATAATCTTATTCACAGGTGCCCTGAGGTATCTGCTCACAACTTCCTCACATTTTCATCAATCATTGAGGCAGAGGTAGCGGAAAATCCTTTTTTTTATTTTTTACTTAAATTCCCCAAAAGACTGGCTTGGAAAAACATTATTGAAAACTTCTTTTAAATCAGATTCAAGATATTACAGCAGCACCTGCTAGAGTCTGTCAACATTTCCATTATAAACCTATATTTTCCAGGTTTATTATTTGGCTGTGAACTTTTTTCTGTGGACTGTGATACAGAACACAGAATTTCAGCCCAAAGCAATTTTTATTATAATATCTCAAATATTGAGATTTGTCCAAGTTACGATTGTTTAAAAAAAACCACAAAAACCGAGTACTTTGGGGGATGCCCACACATTCTAACTCCTTTATAAAATGCAACATTAAAAACAATTTATTCCTCATAAGAAAGAAAGAAACAAATAACTAGAATCTCAAGGCCTGGAGGGGAAATTTTGTGAGCCCACATGGATTTATTTCCTATGATTTGGGGCTAATTTGATATTTAGATTGAGATTTTTAATATTACTACAATAAGCTTTCAAGAAATTGGCACCATATGGATCTAAAAGAAATTGGATTGTAGGCAAGGGAGAATTATAATAAAGATGGAAAACGCAGCCCACAGAATACCATTCTCAAAGCGACTGATGCTGCTGCCATCAGAGATAATGCCCCGTTTTTTATTTTTATGCTTTTTGTGTTTTGTTTTCCCTACTGGTGAGTGTAGGAGAAGCTGATAAATGGTTTATAAACTGAGAAAACATTGGGATGGACTACTAGAATCAGGAATTTTATCAGCAAACCAAACCCCATTGCAATGCAATAATAGAATTTCTTGTCGGCAGAAATTGCTGTATTGGAAGTTCTAAGTTTTTCTATCCTCAAAGCACGAATAACACAGGAGGGGAAATATGGGTTTCCTTATTCCACCACTTACTTTCTCACCACTCTAAATAAAGAGTTGTTTAATAGGAAAATACTACCTGGGATGGGCTTCGATCCCCTGTTGGGACGGAATGAATCTGAAGACCAGATTCTACTTTGGCTCAGATCAGGTGGGTAAGTGTACCTGCACTTTGCATCCACAAAGACTTGTGATTTTAAGACTGAAAGGAGATCACTCCTTGTGGAGTTCTGGTCATTCATAATTCTAAGCCCTTGATAATGCTTTCTTGCTCATATAAAAGGGAGTCTGTATTATAAACATAATGGAAGACTTTAAAAAACTACCCAGAAGAAGTTTTACTACCTAGGCCACGCTTAGTCAAAGCTGTCAAGTAAAATTCCCAGTTCCCTAAAGTGGCTGGAATAAAATATAAATTTTTAGGACAATCTATGACTTTCCTTCTATTTTCACTAATACATTAATGTAGTGGATCCTGTCCTATTAAAGGAATCATAGCATGAAAGTGGCCACTGCAGATAGAGGGGAGATAGGTGTACAATCGTGGAGGCTCCTTACACTGGTCAGAACAAAGTGAACTTCCATGGGCATCACTGGCAGGCCCACAAGCCAAATTCAAAATGTTTATACATGGAAATTATGAAATCAGATTACAGGTGTGAGTCATAGGCAATGTTCCATGACATGCACAGATGTCAGAAGAGGGTTGTCCATGAGATATAGGCATTTGAAATGCTTACTCATTCTTTTTCTAACCAGGAGTCCAAACTGCAAACACCTAAATAAAATATGGGGAGCAGGGGGATCTCTTGGTGAGGGTACTTAAAAGTTTGCATGAGATATAAATGATAATCTCAACAAAGTCAGGACCTAGGGGGCATTCAGCTCAGGAGGAAAGGGCTCCCATGGTTGTTTGCTGACAAATGAATGATTATGTTTAGTAAAGTGCTTTTGGAGATACTATAATTAAATCAATGGCAAATATGTTAGTTCACCTCAAATTTAGAGTTTGGCAGACTCCTAAAATAGAATTATTTCAACTTTCCTTGCTATAAATGATTTCTGATTTAGTATTCTTAGTAAAATATGTCCTTTGGCATAATGATGCCTTTCTCTCCCTCCCTCTCTCTCTCTCTCTCTCTCTCTCTCTCTCTCTGTCTCTCTCTCTCTCCTCACACACCATATTGATTATTGAGAAGTGCAGTCAGCCAACTTAGTACAAAGTATGAGAGACCCATAAAAAGAGCCACAAGGAGTCATGTGAGTCACAGTTCCATGGGATGCAGTCCACTACCAGGGGAAGACGAGCGGAATTAAAAGTTTGGATGGAAGTCAGAATCCAGGAAGAGATTTCCCCTTCCACTTCCATTCTACAGTGTTACATCCAGGAACCTGCAGTAAAGAAATAGTTTTCCTGGACTGTTTTAGAGAAAGAGTGTCCAGGGGAAGCCACAAAGGACTGCTTCATTGTGATGCCCAAGCAGTCTGGCACTGAGGAAACTATTCCAGGAACCTGCAGGCCATGTGCTATGTTTGTCGTTTTGCCTAAGGCACTCGCCAATTATGTGTGCTAAAAATGTAAGCAGGTCTCCCTTCCAGAGGCAAAAGTAAAGGAGTTGAGGAATGCTTTCCTATGCTCCAGTTTATTAGGGAGGAAATAGTTCCCAGGTGGAATGAAAGTAATAATCCAAGGAACAACCTAGAAAATCAAAAGAATCTGAGTAATCGGATCAATATATAAAACATGTGGATCCAACCTCCACTAGGTATTGCATCTTTGGTTTTGTTGCAGTTTATCTTTCTAAAACTCAGGCTTCTCATTTATAAAATGGTAACATTGTGAGTTGTGAGTGTTAACTCACACGTGTAAAGAACTTACACGTGTAAGTTAACGTGCATAAAAATACTCAGTTCAGCACAGTGCCTGAAGCGTAGTAAGAGTTTAATGATACTTTTTACAAAGTGAGAAAATTGATGAGCATCACAAGGAGAATACGGTGAAAATGACACACTTGACAATTAGAACAAACTAGTGTAGAAAAGGAAAAGAGGAAAATATGCATCAGAGGAAACTGCAACAGCTAGAAGCATCTGTGTTTATTCTACTGGATAAAGGCATGATGAAGAACAACTTCTGAGCCACCCGGAAATAAAGGGATTCAGACGACCTCCCCAAGGTTGAGCTCTGGAACTCCTTTAACCATTGCTAAGGGAAAGAGTCCGCTACACAACATAACAAGAAAAACCAGGGGCGGGTAGTCTTTCTGTTCATTAGAGTATACCAGTTGAACCAACCAACTTTATCTACAGCTGGTGGTGAAACAAAGAAATATTATTAAAATAACAGAGCTGTATCACCAGCACTTAGACTTCAAAGTCCTGAACAGGAAATGAAAAGATACTGTATGGATGTAAGAAAGTAGCTTGATTTTTTTTTGACAAGAAAGAAAGATTTAGATGTGAATAACTAGTCATATAGACAGAGTTTGAGAGTAGAATTTAATTTATTTTTATTTCACAATTTAATTTCAGAATTTAATTTATTTTTATTATCAAAGCTCTGGTGTCCAGGTGAGGAAGCAGCATACATCTTTTTTTTTTTTTTGGAGGTACCAGGGATTGAACCCAGGGGCATTCTACCTCTGAGCTATACCCCAGCCCTATATTTTATTCTTTATTTTGAAACAGGGTCTCACTAAGTAGCTGAGGCTGGCCGGGAACCCAGATCCTCCTGTCTCAGCCTCCCAAGTACTGGGATTACAAGCGTGCGCCACCACGCCCGGCTCAGCATACATCTTTTAAGAGCCAAGAAAAGTATATTTGACTTGAAATTTCTATATTTGATCAAAGAGGTTTTAAGGAAATAGAGAAATAGCAGATTGTGCCCTGTCTCCCCCCAAGGTAAGTGATAACATTTCCTTAGATATAATCACAAAGAGACAAAAAATTGACACCTCCCTATAGAAACCAATATATAGTACCACATATAGATTTAAAAGAATAATCATGATAGAATTGCTTCATATCTTTTGAAAGAAAAAAAAGGCTTTCTCTAGTGATCCTATTGAGGATTCAAAACAGCTTAAATGTCATCATCTTCTTAAATGTTAAACAGCATCTCCTTCGTCACCATCAGGTGTTTACCCTCTGCTGGCTGCTTTCATAGGATGTTAAATAGCTATTTAATATGTTCCATTGCATTGCAGTTATTTGTACAAGTTGCTCTTTTCTCCCAGACTGTGGTTCTTAAAGGGTTGACACTATGTACTCTACGTATTTGGGTTTCTACGAGCCAGTAGCATTCACTGTAGAGCAGGTGGTCAGAGAAAATACACAGTAATTATATGACATAACTATCATATAATAGAAATGATATTTGACAACATAAATCAAATATGTGCCATTAGGTGAATCAAGGACAATATAAGTACTGGTATCTTTTTTAATAATACTAATAAATGGATAATGAGCAAAATGGGCTTCAATTGTTTACACAAGGCAACAAATTTGCTGTCAGCAATATCACCAAGACTTACTAGACTGGAACTTAATAGACATTTTGCATGACTTATGGAGATATTGAGGATGTTCACAAGAAAACAGCATACAAAATCAAGACTAAATCATGAAGACTGGGAAAAACTTGAAAACATTTTCACAAAGGCTAACATGCTAAATGAATTGAGGCTAGGTTAAGTCCAGCAAGCAATGGAAAGGACTTTGAAAATAAAAGATTTCAGCACAAGAAAGAATTATTTCACTGCTGGTGGAATGTTACGATGTAATAAAGAGAGCCTAATAATAATAAAAACTCCCTTCTTATTTCTGCCTTCTCTCTTAGGGAGGGTCACCTTCACAATGGAAAGGTTAGAGAAGGCATGGTTAATATGGCGTAGAAATAGCAGAGAAGTGAAAAACTAAAGTCACTTAGTCCTTAAAATGAATTCTGATGAACTGCATTCCCAGGCAACAGAGGAACCCCCGGTGTGTTCCTAAATCCCATCCATAATTTCTGAAGTTTTATAGAAATCAGGGAAGGGGATTAGATTTTTAAGGATATTTTTTGAAAATGATTAGAGAAAAAGAAAATTAGGGGAATTTACAGAAAAAAGTTTGACTTTGTATTATAATTCATTACACATTGATAAAATATGAAATGAACATCCATCTTAATTTTTCTGCTTTTTTTACCTTTGTTAAACTCAATTCAGCCTATATTTTGTGTGGTACAGGCATAAATTTAAAATTCACTCAAGTATTTTTAATGTTGAGTTGGACTTTAATGTTATACTCAGAAGCTATATTTATCTTAATATCACAGGAAAGTACTTTAGGAAACATACTTTCTTCAAGTAACTTCTCTTTTATTTTTCCTGAATAGAAATTATGGTAACATAAAAGCACCTGGAAATCTAAAGCTTTCCTTTTGAAGAAATGTTCCTTTTCCTAAACAAAAATGAGAATGTGGTAGGAAAGTGGACAATTTAACAGTATATACCTCTGAGAAATGCTTTCCAAATTATCTTCTTCCCTGCGTACCTCTCTTATCGCCAAACTACATGGTTTTAAGGTACTTTCCTCATAAATCTATTTTAAAAGACAAGCTTTACCACTATTCTGGGAAATTTCTTTGTAAATTTAAGGAAACTTACAAATTGAGCTAGACAACCTTATAGAAATGGTGTCTATTTATTCTTTGTTCTGTTTACAAACATCATCATAAGCCAGTGTAGTAAATGGGAAAATATATAACATCTTTACCATTGGGAAAATTTGGAAAATGCTGAAGCTTTTGAGAACGTCAAGTTCTTAGTAAACAGGGGTGATACAGACTATTGGGAGTATCTGTACCTCTCTAATTTTACATTTTAAACTAATTTCCAGGGTAATTAAGAAATTGTTTCACTCTTAACTTTATGTGTATATTCAAAAGTATTCTATCTTCATACTTAAATGTAATTATCGTCACTGATGACAAGGAATAAAGAAAAGCTTTTGTCCTTAGTATTGACATTATCTTAGATTTCTTTCTGCTCTAGCTGGTTCAATTGGGCACCGGGTGGAGAGAGAAGGGCAGCATTGGTGTTATGCTGCATTGTGAACCAGAGTGGACTCATCAGATTCACAGGCTACTCAGAAACCCCCGAGTCCTAAGAACTCAGAGTGAGGCGCAGGCAAAGTTCGGAGCATACGCCTGGGCCATGCAGTTATTTCTTCTCCCCTTCTTTGACGGCTTGCTTCTCTTTTGTTCTGTTTATAGATTTCCCTCTCCTCTACTTCTTTCTTCATTTTAGTCATTCTATCTCCATCTTCACTGGTCCTATTTTCTCTTCCTTTTCTTCTGGATTTTCATTTTGGATGGCCGTTGTTCTTCCATTTTTCCACACCACTCAGCCATTTCCTCAGGCATCTCTGGACTCCCGGGCCTGGAAAGTGAGACTTTTCCAGAGTTTACGTCCAATTCTGTTTGTCTTGACTGAAGATCTGCCTGTTCTCCAATGGCTAGCATGTTGAATGTCTATTAGAGTGTGTTCATTTGTTTCCATGCACAATGCTCTCTATCCATCAGTTTTGATGAAATTGTTATACTGAATTGAGAGTCCATTTCAGATTCATACAGGAGAACTGAATGAGTTGTGGGAGGGGTAGTAATTTCATTACCAGGTTGAACAGATTGGTTCCTACGAATTCCCTTTCAGCGTGTAATTTTTAATATTTAAATGTAGCTTCTTTTCTCTTGATGTACCTTTTAATCTCTTCTCTATGGTACTAAGGCAGAAAGAGGAGGAGGGACGAAATTACTTCAAATTACAATAGTGATGATCATTTAACATTATAAAGTTTAGAAATATTAAGTATAAAGCCGGGCGTGGTGGCACACGCTTGTAATCCCAGTACTTTGGGAGGCTGAGACCGGAGGATCTGGGTTCGCGGCCAGCCTCAGCTCTCTCTCTCTCTCTCTCTCTCTCTCCCTCTCTCCCTCTCTCCCTCTCTTTCTCTCTCTCTCTCTCTCTACTTGGTGAGGCCCTCCGCAACTTCGTGAGACCCGGTTTCAAAATAAAGTATAAAAAATAGGGCCGGGGGTGTAGCGCGGAGGTAGAACGCCCCTGGATTCAATCCCCGGTACCGCAAAAAAAAAAAAAAAGAAATATTAAGTATAGTCTAGACCTCAGTCTGTGTTCCCTATTCACTTTTTCAATATAACCTTGGTTTTCATTAAAGAGAAAAAACATGAAGGAGGTGAATTATCAAGAATATATATAAGCCTTTTACCAGGGGATGGTGTCACACACCTGTAATCTTAGTACTTGGGAGGCTGAAACAGGAGGATCACAGGTTCAAGGCCAGCCTCAGCAACTTAGTGAGAACTTCCTTCAAAATAAAAAAATAAAATAGGACTTGGGGTCTAGCTCAGAGGTAGAATGTGCTTGGGTTCAATCTCCAGTACAACAACAACAACAACAAAGAATATATATAAGGCTTTTAAGATCTATAAATGCTGCTTTTAAATGCATACATATCATAGTATCAACATCCTAAGGCTTCTTAGCTAATCTTGACAGGATTCAAAGTTTTTATTATTATTTATTATAATATAAAGTATTATTTATTATAATATAATATAAATATTTATAATTTTTATATTTATAAATATTTATAATATAATATAAAGTATTATTTATTATAATATAAAATATAATATAAAGTTATATTATTATTAATTGACTAGAATCTTCTGTACTTTGGCAATAAACTCTAGAAAGATCTGATTTTCATATTCCATATTTTACTTTTTCTGTCTGTGCACATTTTTTTCTTATTACGCTCTTCATAGCAGCACTACAGAAAACACATCATTCCCATTTTAGAGATGGGAAATCTGAAGCCTAGGGGTGCCACATTGGATTTTAATTTTACCTAGCTACTTGGTAATGTAATCAATGCTGCTACCTAAGACTCTTAAATTCTAAGACCAAAGTGCATTTTAATATATATCCATGAACATTCATTTGGTAGCTGAAAAGAGATTAAAATTTAAAAGTAAGAAAGAATAGGAAACAGGAAGGAGTCCACTATATATAGTGTAAAAAATGCCTTACCTGTCAGGATCAAACATATGTTACCATGAGCCAAGTATTTAATAATATGGCTATATTCTTAGAATAAGTAATTTCTTTCTTTCTTCCATCATAGCTCTTATTAAGTCACAAAAGGTGCCACATACTATAGGTTTACAAAAGAGGCCCTTGAAAGAACAGACGTATCAAATTTTCCCTGTTGGAAGCAAAGGCTATAACAATAAACTCCTAAACTGTTCAATAACACGCAGCCTCTAAAAGAAGAGAGCCCAGTTAGAATGTATATTTTCTGGCTCATGATTAGATAGGGTATAAATTTCCCTGGTGATGGTTAACAATAGAAAGACCAAGGTTAGCCTGTTAAATGAAATGTGAGTGAGAACCGGGCAGTTCCAAGTGGCTGCTGGCAGTGTTGGGTGTCCTGCCAGCGTTCAAACCCACAGGGTCATTTGGCAGTCAGGTGTCATCAGTCAAGCCTCTCCCACGCTCCCTCTTCCCATCTGTTTTCGTCTAGCCTATTTGTGTAAATTACCTCTCAGTATGCAGCAGGGCTCGGTCTAGTCATGTATTTTCCTCCCACTCCTTTGTCCTTTTCATCCCTGACTGCTCATTTAGACTTATACCAATCATTTGACCCAAAATTTAACACGAGAGGCAAGATAATGGTAGCAATTAATATTACTACCCTTACAACGCAGCCTCCCTTATGACTATGGTAAGGAGACCACTAAGGATAATATAATAAATGTCAAAGATACAGTTTGCCACTGGCTATTTCAAATCATGATGATCATCATCAGAGGCCAAAATGTAATGATGCCCTTTAAGAGGATGTAGAGCTTGTGTCCTTTCGTGTGAACCATTTGCAAAGTTAATATCTGAAGGAGATTCTTGAAGAGAACACTGTTCCTAGTTTAAAATACTAATATCATTAGGAGAGGAGGGGAAAGATAAAAACCTTTCTCTTGAGTTGACCCTGCCATTTATTAGCATGTGGAATGCCTACCTCTCTTATTGCTTTGAATAAAATCAAATAATAAGCATACCTATGAATCCTGTCTTAATGCTATGATGGAAGATACAAGGCTCAGCTGGCACTACTCAGCCAGTACACTTATTACCCAAAAACAATTAAGGGAAAATAATTACTTATATGACAGCAGCTGATAGCAAGAGGAGGGGGCTTTCCTGACCTGGGAAGGATTTAAAACTTAAAGGATTATTTGCTAAGGAGAGATAAGAATAAACCATCACAAATAATCCCATAGCTGCATTTCCAGCAAGGACAAATAATTAGTCACATTGGAGCAATGGTTATAAGAGTACACTATTGATATCTAATTTAGTTCACATGGAATCTTAAAGAAATCAATCTGATGGGAATTTTCTACTCTTTATGAATCATGAGCATAAAGGTATTTTGCTAGATTTATTATATTTCATCAAGTTTAGTTTTTATGGTATATTCTATCAAATATTTCAGCCCATATTGTTAACCCACTGTAATTTTGTTATATGTGGACAATTTTTTTAAATGTAGTCATGCATTGAAAATAATTAACCCCAACTTTTTTTTTTCATTGTAAAGTATCTCAAGGTCAGAAAGTCCCTACAAATAATACAGGATTATCACTCATTGAATGTTTTAATTTACTCTGAAATAACTGTAAAAATAGGTTGTCTGGCCCATATCTAAATATTTTCAGTGATAAGTAGCACACCATTTTCTGAGACAGAATATTGCATATTTGAATAATTCTGGCACTTTTCCTATCAAAACCCTATCTATATTCAAATAGATTACTCAATATTTTCCATCTTTTGTCCAAAATTCAGCCTTAAGATGATGCAATGATTATGACTCTCCAATTCTTTAAAGACATAAAAACTATTAGGGAAAGTTTGTAAGAATAATGGCAAAATAAACTACTTATGTAAGCATGCATTTAAAGTGACTGTAGGACCTGTAAGACCTTGGAATCATATGCCACATAAAAGAAGGAGAAAAAGCTACAGAAAAATCTATAGAGTATGTTCACATATATGTAAATAAATAGCAACCAGTGTATACGTTACATGTTTATAGTGAGTATATGTTAAATACATATAACATGTTAAATATGTGTGTCATGTAATAACTTATATTATGGTAAATATTATAAATGCATTTATATTATGCTAAATAATATAAATATTTGCCTCTATAAGTGCATAGAGAAAGATATATAACCTAAAAACTGTTACCAGCAATCTCTCTCTGGATTGTCATGTATTTGAGAAAGATAAAGCGAATACCTTTTTATTCTACGTACTGTTTTACATAGGTAATTTCTTACTTTAAAATTCAAGATGGGACACTTGAAAGAAAATTGAGTAATAGAAAAATGCCAGTCATTAAAATTTCGGAGTTTAACTGTGTTTTCTCTTCTCATTTTTATTGTAAGTTCTCATTTTCTGTTCAAAACTGTCGCAACTTTCGTGTCTGAATATCACAGCTGATAAATTATACTAACAATCCAATGTAACATGGCTCCATTTTCCTCTTAGATTCTTTATAACATATATATATAGTACCTTTTAAATTAAAACCATGAATTATAATGGCCAAAGTTGTTTCTCATCCTTTTACCTTTCTTACATGCAGCCCAAATCATATTTTTTTCTACACTAATGTCACAAATATATCTTACCACCAAAATTCAAGTTAACAAATACCTCTTGTTACTTCTTATCTTTCTAAGACAAAAGTTGGCAAACATTTCTGTATGTTAATAAATATAGGATATGGTCTCTGATGTCTGCCTACCCTTCCCTTTTCCCCTCTCTTCTTTTTCCTCCTCCTCTTCTTTTTCCTCCTCTTTCTTCATTCCTTTAAAAATATAAAACCCATTCTGAGCTTGCAGACTGTGCAAAAACAGGCCACAGACTGGATTGACCCTAAGGATCATATTTTGCCAACCCATGTTCTCATTATTCTCTTTCGTTCTATATCTCTTCTTCCCTTCTCCTTATTACAGATTTTCATGTGTGTGTGTGTGGGAGGGGTACTTTGGATAAAACCCAGGGGAATTCCACCTCCAAACTATACCCTCAGCCCCCTTTTTATTTATTTTTTGATTGTTTTGAAACAGGGTCTCACTAGGTTGTTGAGGGTCTCACTAAGTTGCTGAGGCTGGCCTTGAACCTGCAATCTTCCAATTTCTCAGTTTCAAAAGTACTGGAATTACAAGTGTGCACCACCATGCCTTGCTATAGAAAGTCTATAAATATTCCTCAAGTGTATTTTCCTGGACTTATATAAAGCAAATTTCAGTGGAATTACCCACTAATGTTAAAAATGTTACCTTCTTTTAAAATCCAGAATAACAAATTGTATGCAACACCAAAAGTCATTCCTTTTGAATTCTTGGGATGAATTCCACCAATAAATTTATTATTGAAGGTGACTGCATGTCTTTCAAAATAAAATTTCTGAAGCTTACCTCCCATCTTTCTCTTACCTATTCTAAACACAATCCAATTGAATATTTACTCAGATAATGTCCATGAGCTGAGCAGGAGCTGAACCAGCAAAGTATTAGAGCCTCCACCTCCTCAAATGGAAGAGGTATGGCTGATAGATCAAGGCCTCATGAATATCATTTTTATTTGCTTTTACCAGGACATGACTAGAGAGAGATGCAGGCATGGAGCAAGCATACTTTTTTTAGTGCTAAAGTAGTGAAAGAGATTTCTTGGATAAGAGCATTCTGTATTTCTTGTTCAGCAAAACCAGGATTCATAAAACAATTGAAAATATAGAAATATTTTATAGGATTTCTATTTGTCTCTACATAATACAATTAGAGATGTAATTGCAAATGTACATATGCCTTTTGTTGCCTATCCTTTCCTTTTCTTTAGCTCTGTTTTAATTCACATTCACCGGTTTCACTTGGGTGTATTTGTATCTTCCAGATTCAGGACTTCTTTCTTTATATTCTTCAATCCAATTCTTCCGAAATTTGTAAGAGAACAATTTTTCAGGTTTGATTTCTGAGAGAGTTTGGACCATTATCCAGAAATTATTCTGGATCTACACCATACTAACAGTGATGTGACTTTGGTGGCCATCTGCTCTGAGATGGAAAGCCTTTGCCACCCGTGGCAGAGCAGGCAGTGGGGAGGACTTTAGGATTGCCTGCCACAAACCTATGTCAATTTGATCTACAACTTTAAATGGAAAAGAGGAATTCACAGCCAATTGTCTGTACTAACTGGATGTAGCCAATCAACTAGTTCAAGTATTTGATAACCTGAATTGCAAATATGTGTAGTAGTGTGGTTAATAGCAGATAGGATAATTGAGGAAAAAAGAGGTGGATTTTAATTGAATAAGATTAGATCTTTGATCCCATCTTTTCCTTATGCCTGCCTCATTCTGTACATCAATATCTTTCTATAGCTGATCTTTTCTTTTACAATAATTTACCAATCTATTGAAATCCTTAAAATTTACATAAGTTGGGGGAGGACTAATTGATCTATGTGTGCATGTATACTTCTACCACCCTGAAAACCATCAGGATGTATGATTACAATGCACCAATTAAAAAAAATAACTACAAAAATAAAATAAAAAGATATACATCTGGTGAAAAAAATGATATAAGTTCAGTTATTATGATATGCAAGGAGGGAATTACAAATAAGACAACCTGAAGTAACCCTTCTTTAATTCAAAATATCTTCTGCTTGTACCCATCTTAGATATACATTATTCAGGGCAGCAAAAGTCTGTTTGGTGAAGAAGTCATACTTGCTCAACTTCTTTTAATCTTTTACTGAAAAAAGAAAAAATATATCGCATTAAAGAGAAACCAATGCCTTCTTCCAAAGTTTGTTCTTGTGGAAATAATTTTACTTACAAGGTTTGCTTTTGGGGGAAATTTTAAATCTCTCATATTCTTTCTTGAGACACTATTGAATTATACTTTTGTGCTTTCTGTTGAATGAACATGGCCTCTAAATCCCTTTCCCACACTGTTGACTAATTAAACATTCTCATTTCTCTTCATCACAAGGGCCACGTTTGACTCTTGCCTTCCCTTTAAGTTTCCTGGTGTGAAATCTCCTCCTTGCTTTCAAAGGATGTTACAATGTCTGTAACCAGATTGTAAAGCAATATTAGAAACCTGCTTATTTTAATGTATTTAATTAAATTGTTATCTGCTAAGTCATATAATCTGAGCCATGTAAATAACGAGGATGATGATATTTTATTATTAAAATAGGCTCACATTTCTAAATTAATGGGTTAAGATTACATAAAGATAATGAAATATTTACGCAATAAAAATTGTCACTTTATTAAAACTACTTCTAAATTTATACCCCCACAATAGGTGTGCTTTCCTTTACTCCAGTGATCTAGAGTATACAGCTTTCTTCCATATAACTCAGCATGTCTGGATAGAATAGTTGAGATAATTTGGTTCATTCCAACTAGTTTGGCTCTACTTAGTGCAAACACTTGAGGGAAGTGAGAAAATGCAGGTATCTTCTTCCATTTCTGAATCCCTGTTGATCTCATCTGTACTAAGATTGGAAAGAAAAGAAAGCAAAACCTTCCTTTTAAGAAGGCATAAGGATGGCAGGAGAAAACTAACTTTTTAGGGAGCAAAAGAGCTGTCTGCCAGGCGTGGTGGCACATGCTTCTAATCCCAGTACTTGGGAGACTGAAACAGGAGGATCTCAGGTTAGAGGATGGCCTCAGCCATATGGTGAGACTCAACCTAGTAAGATCCTGTTTCAAAAACAAAAAAATACAAAGGACTGGGGGTGTGACTCAGAGGTAGAATGCCCCTGCATTCAATCCCTAGTACGAAAGAAAGAAAGAAAGAAAGAAAGAAAGAGAGAGAGAGAGAGAGAAAGAAAGAAAGAAAGAAAGAAGAAAGAAAGAAAGAGTATACAACATTCTTCCACATAACTTGGCATGTCTAGAAAGAGGGAGGGAGGGGGAGGGGATGGGATGGAAGGGGAGGGGAGGGGAGGGGAGAGGAGGGGAGGGCAGGGAAGGTGAGGGAAGGAGCTGTTCATGGGTAAATTAATAACAAAGTGGGCAAATTAACTAATATTGAAAGAGCCCATGCTAAGCACTACCAATATTTTTAAAAAGTAAGCCTGACAAAAACAATTGGAAATTAATTCAGCAAGTGTGGCCTTTTCAAGTTTATATTATAATATCAATTACCTCAAATGATACATTTGAAAAAATTCTCTACAATCTTATGAGATGGACAGATCATATAGTATACTAAAGCCTTTCTGTAGAGGCACAATAATTCTTCTCTAAATTCTTTCATCTAGTGATTTTTCCAAGGGGACACAAATTCAATGACAAACTCAATGAATTGATCGTTCTTCTCTTATAGAATAATAAGTAGCATACATTCTTGAGCTTTTATTGAGTACAAGGCTTTCTATGGACTTTTTTATTTAATCTTTATATTAGTCCTATCAGTTAGGGAGAATTTTATCCTAATTTTATAGGTGTGGAAAACTGAGGCATCCAGATGTTATATAATTCTATATTCAATATGATGTAATAAGAGAAGTCATAAGGCAAGCATAAATATGAAGATCGATAGAGAATAGAAGTAGGTGTGTTCATGGTGTGATATGTGAGGCCAGATAATTATACTTCTACAATAAGACCAGGAGAAAAGGAGGGAATCGGGTAGTGGCAGAGTGAGGATGGTCTCATGGAAAACCTTTGGAGAAGGTAGGACTTGAGAGATTGCACGGATATAAAAGGAAGCTGTCATCTCACATTTGTCTGTGATTATCAGCAGAGGAGATATCAAAAATGAAATCCACCCCCTCTATTTTGTATCATTATTTACCTTAGTGGGAATGGAAATTAATTTTCTGGCTTTCAAAAGTAAAAATAGCTTGCAAATATCTCTATAATGCATGTCTCAGATTTTTATGTCATTTATGTAAGCATAGTGATTTGCTTTTTTTATAATATGTACAGATTTGCTAGCCAAAAATAATGTAAATGTCAAAGTCAGTGTTCTCTTCATTTAGACAAAATGTTCCTATGCTTTACAAAAGCCTGGGAACATTGAAAAAGGTGCAAAAAATCCCACCAAAATGAAAAATAAAACAAAACAAAAACCACCACTGTCTAGCCAATCAACCCTCACCTAAAGAGCATTATCTTTCTAATTTGTGACATTGCATAATGTTATCTATAGAAAAGATCCATCAGACTATTGGGAATAACTCTTCTTTTTAGATGAGAAGACGGGAACCCACAGTAGCCAAGCGATTGGTTCAACCTAGTCATCAAAGTGTAGAACTGAAAGATGTCACCTATTATTTCATTAGTAGCCTATGTCACAAATGATATCCAGTCTTACTTTTATGATTAGAAATTATAGTTCATCAAAGCTTATCAGCTTCCAGTAAGATATGCATTTGTTCTAATGCAGTGTCATCAATAAATTATGACAAATGTCAACAGAAGTTTAAATAAGTAAAGCGGAGAAATTCTAATTAATTTGCTGCTTCCCCACTCATTGGCAAATGGCTTTTTTTTCTTTGCCAGCATAGAAGCATCACTTAAAATGCTTTCCTTTAGAAGTTTAGTGAGGAAAAGACTGCTCCCCAACAGATAGTAATCAGTCCAGTGGTGGAGAGTCGGCTGGGATGAAAGGGCAAATCCCTTCTCCAGGAGCCTCTACATGAGCATCAGAGCATAGGTGAGAATCAGTCAATGATCGGAGCTGGCCACATCCTTGTGATAGGGTGTTCCTACTTTATTTGCTTCGATGCTACTAGTTCTTGCTTCTACTGCAAGATCTGTCCCCTAAATGTGGAATGATCCTCTGTACACTCTGACTATAATGCAAAAACCAAACCAAACAAAAAGCACCCTTATTTCTCCCTTATTAAGTTTCTCTTCTCTTCCTCTTAGCAATTTTTGCTAAGTAATTAAGAGTGAAATAAAGTCATAACAAAAACCACAAAAGAGAGCAAGGCTGAAAATTATTATGTTTTCTACAAATATGGCTATATGGTGGTAGAAATATTAAAATATTTTTCATACTGGTTAGTAAACAGTCACTACCCCCAAAAGACCCAGATAACTTCACAGTGTCCTGACCTAGCTGTCTGGTTCGTCCCTCTGGGCATTTTAAAATCTTCCAGTTAAAAGGAAATGCATGGCTGGATGCAGTGGCCCAAGTCTATAATCCTAGTACTTGGAGACTGAGACAGGAGGATCATATCGCAAGTTTAAGGACAACCTGAACCACTTATTGAGACTCTCACCAACCTAGTGAGACCCTGTTTCAAAATAAAAAGGGGTTGGGGTGTAGCTTGGAGGTAGTATGCCCATGGGTTCAATACCCAGTACCACAAAAAATAAAATAAAATAAAATAAAATAAAATAAAAGGAACTGCATAGCCCAGTGGAGGCAGCCAGGGCTGCACTGTACTGTGGTGACCACCATTCATTCTGATTATTCTCTGCCCATCATACTGGATTTGGTTCAGTATTACCCTCACACAATAATAGAAAATTGAATGTCTTCACAGAGTGAGCTTGCAACCTTTTAATCTGGAAGCCAAATTCTAGATACCTAATAGCCCCCAGGAATTTTTATTCATTGTGTCTAAATTGAACTCATTGAACTTTCTTACCTTTTCTCTTCTAATCTCTAGTCTAATCTAATTCACTAATTCATCTTTCTTTTTTTTTTTTGGTACTGAAGATTGAACCCAGGGACATTCTACCTCCAAGCTACACCCTTGGCCCTTTTTATATTTTAATCTGAAACAGGGTCTGGCTAAGTTGCTGATGGTTTCTCTAAGTTTCTGAAGCTGGCGTCAAACCTATGATCCTCCTGTCTCAGTAATTCATCTTTTCTTACTCAAAAGACATTACCCCTATCCACTCAGATATTCAAGTCAAAAATTTAGTATTAGTCAAGAACTTTCCCTTCATTTGGATTTCAGAAATTTTAAAGACCTCTAGCTTTTCTTCCTTAGCACCTCTGACTATAACCTCTTTGCAGAGCTCATGCAGTAGTGGCCTAAGTGGTTTTCCCAACATTTCAGTCTTGCATCCTTTAATAAACTGCCCATGTGATAAAGCCCAAACTCCCTAGTTTGATGGGGAAGACCCTTCAGAATCTTCCTTTCTCTTGATTCCCTTGAGACCAGCTGAGACCTACAATTTGTAATTTTGAGAAACCACCAACTAATTGAACCTCAAGTCAAAGTGTTTCTTATCTGTGTCATGGATTCTCTTTTTGCCTGAAATTCCCCCAGACTTTTTCATCCATGGTGGAAGAGGTTTTCTGATTTACTAAGAATTAGTTAAATCTCACATGCTATGTGGAGTTTTTCCCAATCGCCACCACCCATAACTGATCAATTTTTCATTCTCTACTGTAACTTGTGCATATGTCTTATCAAAGCTCCTCTAAACACTATATTGCAGCAATTCGTTACATCTCTTCTTTGCTAGATTACAGATCAATCAGAGATAATAATGATATATATTTTTATCTTCAAGACTTACAGCAGAACCTAGAACATATGAAATACATAGTAAATGTTTGTTGAATGAGTGAACTAATGATTAATTAATACAAAACTTTCAAGTAGTAAGAATTTCTATAAGTCATTGATTTATCTGGGAATTGGCAACTCGTGTATGTGTATGTGTGTGTAGTACTTAGTTCATGGAACCCAGGAGCATTCTACCTCTGAGCTATACCCCCAGCCATATATATGTATATGTATATATGTGTGTGTATGTGTAGATGTGTGTATGTCTGTGTATGTATACATATATATATATATATATTTTAAAGTGTCTTGCTAAGTTGCTGAGGCTGGCCATCCTCCTGTCTCCGCCTCCCATGTACTGAAATTACAGGTATGTACCACGACACCTGGCTGGCAACTTCTTCAAACTTTTTTTCTAAATATACTCAGAACTGTTTTTTTGTATGCTCAGTATAGAAAAATTGGAAAATATAGAAATGCATAAAATACCAATAATTTACTAAACCATAACTTTAAGATCTAGCAGAATTAGAGGTGAATCACTCTACTCAGTTGACCATGCTTTGACTCTTTTGATTGCAAAGAGTCATCAGCCTCTATTTTAGAATTCCAAAGAAATGAGATGGGTTTCATATTTAGATGCATTGCTCAAGCAAATGGGAGCTATTAGTCTCATTACTTGGTTTAGTGGTCAGAGCCTACCCTATTGCTCACTCCTGATAGGGGTTAACAAGGAATGGATGACGATGGATGGAACTGCCAGAGACCTATTGGTCTAGCAACTGTAGGGGCTAGCAAGTTCTCTTTTCTTGAGGTTTAAAATGGAAAATTTTATTCCCTCATCCTCCTTCCATCCCAGAGCTTAATGAGGGTAGACCTTTTAATGCAGAGTTCTCCCTAGGGACTCTTAATAGACCTGAATCACATGGACCAGTGGCAGCTAAATAATTAGAGATTTCAAAGAGAGCAAAGGATCCCTAAACAAAAAGTCTAGGATCACAATTTACAAATACTTCACATGGAAAAGATATACTTAACCTTTGACATATCTCTTCTAGGAATATTGTTATATTGTTTAATTTTGTGAACAGGAAATATTGCATAATTGATGTCCAGGGAATTTTTAAGACACCTGTGAGGAAATTTAGAATAAACTTTTGTAAGACCCAGAACCTGTCTTGACATGAAACAATACTATTCTTAGACATTCAGTTATATTACAAAATGTATTACATAATTATATAATACACTTTCCATTTTTTCAATGAATATTGTAATTCTTAATAAAGATTCCTATGGATGATTTGGATATGTCATCCTTTATCTAGTTGTAGAAACCTAAGGGAACATACTGCAAATTTTTCACCATCATGAACAATTTTGGTGAGTCAAAAGAAAACAAGCATTTCTATGCATTCTTTATACAAATTTCTGGTTATTTCCTTGGGAAAGATTCATCCCAGTGAAATTATTAGATTGAGCAATTTTTACATTTTAAAATCCCTGATGACATTTCACAAAATTGTTGGACAAAAGGTTTGCATCCTCTTGCATTCCTGCCAGATCTGTATGAGAATTCCTATCTCTTTGCAAACTTGACAGGATTAAGTCTTCACTAAGTCACTCATTTCACAAAATATATAAAGCTCATCCTATTGTCTGTTCTTCTCATCCATAGCACTGAGAACTCATCCTCCTGCTTCTGATTATTTTTCTTCATAGGTAAAAGTTTTATAGCTTGAGCCCGTCTTACCTCCATATAAATATCCTCAAGTCCTTCATGAATGGGTTAGGCCAGCAATGGGATGGTCCATCACTAATATCTCTCAACTAGTTATTCATTCCCATGAGACTGGTCCCTGGTTTGTTATTTCCATTGCACTCTCTAAAACCTTGCTGTCAGGGATCACCATTCCAGAGCCTGAGGGAACAAACGTATAAAGCAAACATCCCTGCGTGCTCAGAAGCCAGCGTTCTAAGATGCCAAGAGTCACATACTAACCAGAGGCAATCAGTTGTGCTCCAATCAAAATACTGTCGAATATTTCAGTCTGACTCAGGAACAAAAGCCTGACCTCCTCATGAAAACTTATTTTCCAGCCAATGATGAGTTTCTCCCCAGCTTCCTTTACTGAGCATAACTTCAGAACCTGTGAGGTGACTATGGCAGTGGACAACTAGAAGGGAGACACATCTTTGTTATCAATTTCTACATGCAGAGATGGGTCAGGTGTTTAGTGGTTATTATGCAAATGTTCAAACATGGCAATGGATAACCTGCTGGGAATGTTCTGACCAGGAACAAAATGTCTTTTTAAGAATGGCACTTTGAGGTTAACTGTGTTTGTTAAAATTTAAAGACATAATACCCTTTGAAAATGAGCTAATGTGTTTCTTCTATTATTTTTAAAAATGACTTTTTTTTTTTGCGGTACCGGGGATTGAGCCCAGGGGCATTTACCTCCGAGCTACACCCCCTGCCCTATTTTTTATCCTTATTTTGAAACCGGGTCTCACGAAGTTGCGGAGGGCCTCACTAAGTAGCTGAGGCTGGCCGCGAACCCGGATCCTCCGGTCTCCGCCTCCCATGTACTGGGATTACAAGCGTGCGCCATCACGCCCGGCAAAAAATGACATTTTTTGTTGATCGAAAGAGGAAAATTTGTGTATGTTCAGAGATTGTCACAAAAGTAGATGCTTTATACAATTTAGTTTGGTTTGTTCACCTGTCAAAGGCAATGGTGATTTCTAATATACTTCTAATGTCCTTTTATAGGAACACATTTGTAAAGATTTTTATTGTTATTCTTTGGAATAACAAAGAGATTCTGTCAGCTCAGAAGTCAGTGCTTTGTAAAAGGGGTTCGAGATCTCTAAGAATGATGGGACAAGATTTCAGATAACAATGGTAGAAGGGCCGGGCGTGGTGGCGCCCTCTTGTAATCCTAGTACTTTGGGAGGTGGAGACCCGAGGATCCGGGTTCGCAGCCAGCCTCAGCTCTCTCTCTCTCTCTCTCTCTCTCTCTCTCCTTGGTGAGGCCCTCCACAACTTCGTGAGACCCGGTTTCAAAATAAAGTAAAAAAGTAGGGCTGGGGACGTAGCGCGGAGGTAGACTGCCCCTGCGTTCAATCCCCGGTACCGCAAAAAAAAAAAAAATGGTAGAAGGAAAAACTGTATGTTTATGATTTACAAATGGGGTAGATGGTCTTAGTTCAGACTCACAGAGTTCTTCAAACTTCTGTCCTAAAATATAGGATAAACTATTACATTCTAGTTCTTGGATTTGTAGATGACAAGAATCAGCCAAAGTTCCAAATGAGTTGTTTCTGTTTTTTTTCCTAAGAAGTCTTCAAATTTTGCATTTCAAGTACATGATATGTTTTCTCATAAAAATAATGACTTGTGTAGCAATTTTTTTTAATTAAACCAGTGTTTTATGCAGCTCGTTTGTGTATCAATAGTTCTGAGTACCTCTGGAATCCTATCCTAAGTCTCCATGATTTATTTTCCGAAGATTGGGAATAAAATCGTACCGTTTCATGGTAGTCTTATATTCTGCCTTTCAAATGACACCATTTGAAAGGATTATGGTTCCATGAGCTGGTAATCAACTAACCAGTTCCTCACAAAACAATGGCTTAGGGGGAAAAAAGCCTCTTCTCAATATGTTAGTTTCAAAGTTACCATGGCAACAAGATACATTTGCTTTATTAACATAATCTTTTCATTTTTTTAGTACTTTTGCTCTCTAGAAAGGATTCTTCTTTGATATGATCACAATTAAACAATGGATTCTGAAATTGAACTGGCATTTATAGAAGCCGGTAACAATGTAAAACAATTTTGCTTATCTGAAAAGCACACTGCTTTAAAGAAAATTTATAAATAGCTTTTCAAGGTTTGTCATTTCTTATTAGAGTTGATATGGCTTAGGTTTTGCTTTCTCAGGGTATAACATCACAAGAATTTTCCATTATATCACTCTCTTTTAGTAATACAGTCCATTTTCATTTTGGTGTCATTTCTTAGAATAGCAGTGTTGCTTTTGTGTAATTTTTCTATCTGTATTTATTCAAGAACATGCGCACACAATCATACTGTGTCACACAACCATAACTAAGAACTTTGACACTACTATCAGATCACATCACCTATGATTAGCTGAACATATTTTTTCAACCTCCTACCATGTGCAAAATACTATGCCAGACAATGTTGAGGGTATAAAAGTGAGTGACATATATGCCTAACAATTATAAGATTCATAAATGTCTCATTTAAATCATTGTGTATTCTATTTGGGCATGGCCTCAACTAAGCAGTTTTCATCTAATAATACATAGGTTTGATAATTATTTTGGAGCTTATTAAATACAGTTACTAGTCCAATAAGCATTCTGATCCCTCCCTTTTATTTAATCCTTTGGTGCTTTAACATGAAGGCTTAAAGTTTAAACCATGGATTCTATACATTTTACACTGTGTTGTGTTAAAGTTAAAATAATTCTTGAATATGTTTTCAAGATACAAGTGTAAAAAAGGAAGAATAAACTTTATTTTCATTTTCTCTTGAAAAATAAGAAAATGGTATTAGAATTTCTTGTCTTAGAAATTTCCCAGGGAAAATGACAAGTTACTGAAATAATAGACAGTTATTGGAGAAGTAACACAAGCCTGAATTGATGAAATAAATAGGAAACTATGAGATGATTTTTAATAACCACAGAGATCTTCAGAGATACTATACAATTGAAAACATTTTCTTTTTTTTTTTCTTTTTTTTTTTTTGCGGTACCGGGGATTGAATGCAGGGGCGTTCTACCTCCGTGCTACACCCCCGGCCCTATTTTTTTTATGCTTTATTTTTGAAACCGGATCTCACAAAGCTGCAGAGGGCCTCACTAGGGAGAGAGAGAGAGAGAGAGAGAGAGAGGAGAGAGAGAGATAGATCGCGCGCTGAGGTTGGCCGTGAACCCGGATCCTCCGGTCTCCACCTCCCAAAGTACTGGGATTACAAGCGTGCGCCACCACGCCCGGCTGAAAACATTTTCCAATTTCTAGATTACATTATGTATGAAATAGATCCATGAATTCTAGGTATGTTGAATGATAACTTCAAGAAAATGCCTTAGAGTTCATTCCAGCACAGCATTTTAGTGTGAACTGTCTAATCAGTCCATGACAAATGGTATCATGACTTCCTTATTCAGTAAGAAACTCAGAAATACACCTAAGCAACCCTAAGAAGTTCTAGACAAGACATCTATAAAGCTGAAGATTATTCATAGATTATAAAAATATAAATGGGTCATCCAAGACTGCTTCAGTCAATATCATTACCTCATGCTCTATGCTTTTAAGTTTTATGCCGGGCGTGGTGGCGCACGCTTGTAATCCCAGTACTTTGGGAGGCGGAGACCGGAGGATCTGGGTTCACGGCCAGCCTCAGCTCTCTAGCTGTCTCTCTCTCTCTCTCTCTCTCTCTCTCTCTCTCCTCTTAGTGAGGCCCACGGCAACTTCGTGAGACGCGGTTTCAAAATAAAGTATAAAAAAATAGGGCCGGGGGCGTAGCGTGGAGGTAGAACGCCCCTGCGTTCAATCCCCAGTACCGCAAAAAAAAAAAAAAAAAGTTTTCATAAAGATCAAATTGTGGGTTCTAGATATAAGGAACACCAGAAAATATGAGAAAATCATCCTTAAAATAATACATCTCTTTATCCATTTATAAGTTTACCCAATCATAAAGAAAAAAAATATGTCATTTGCAGGAAAATGGATAGAACTAGAAAACATTATGCTAAGTGAAATCAGTAAGTCTCAGAAAGTCTAGGATCATATGATTTCTCTCATAGCAGAAGGTAGAGAGGAAATAAGAAAGAAAAGGAACTATATGATAATAAGGAGTGAGATCAGTAGAACAGTGAAAGGGAATCAGGGAAAGGAGGCAGGGAGGGGAAAAAGGAAGTTTGACGGAGGAAAACAGACCAAATAATATTATGTTTACATGTAAAATTATCACTTAAAACCTTATGAGCATGTGTTGTGGGGGTAGGGAGAATGGGGCGAAGAGGGAGTCACACCAAGAGATGTTGTGCGCATACATGAATGTATCACTTTGAATCTCACTACAATGTTTAATCATATTGCACTAATAAAATTCTAAAAATTATAACACTAATAATGATAATAATAAATTTCTTTATAGTGCAGTTTTAGTAACTAGGTGGACTAGTAACTATTTTATGGTCTTATACTTTGATAAACTTAAGAATAATCATTATGAAATACTAAAGAGCTTTGATACAGCTATGGAAACTATTTTCTACTCAATATGTAACTTTCTGTTAGATTACTCCAACTTAAGTATCTGAAATATAAAGCAAAGTTTTCCTTTGTACTGTTGAATGATGTCATCTTCACAAAATTTTCAGGAGATGTAGAACATGTTAGGAACATAATGTAAACTCTCAAGTCTATTCATGTCATGTGTTTCATACACAGAATTTGAAACCATGAAGACTATATGGAGAACATAAAAATGATTTCACTATCCCCCAAGTCTTTCCAGCTAGCTTGCCATGATATCCCCAAATTTTACCATTTGGAACTCATTTCTTTGGCTTTAAGCTGCAAGAGAGCACAAATTAACAAATCAAGTATCTAGCTATTGTCAATACTAATAATAGTTTGATTCATTTCACATTTCAAATAAAGGGAGAATATCAAAAAGCAATAAAAGAAGTCAAATTGTTAATAAATGCTTTGAGACATTTAATGTGGCTTCATTCTACTCAAGCCCTGAAGGAATTGCTTTATTACAGTAGAGTAATTGATGTTCATAAAGATGGCCTGAATTAGCAATATAAAATGTTAGGTCATATTTTGTATATTCTGTTTAATAATGAGAGGTATAGAATACATTTTAAGAAAATTATAGTAGCATGTTTAGAATAAAACCAAATGAAATAATTTTGGGGCAGAGGACTATGGTTATATGAACTATAATTATTGCTTGATATTGTTAGATAAATATAGTACCACTACATATATGCATAAATACTTAAATACGCAAATGCATATACACTCAGAAAGAGAAGTAGAATTATAAAACCACAATATCCTACTTCTTTCCAAAAAGCAAAATAAGCAAATCAAATGTTTTGATTTATGCTATTTGTTTTATAAATCTTCCTTCTTTGAGGGAAGATTGCTTTTTAATAAATTATTTTTCAAATGAGGTATATAAATGCTTCCTTCCCTTCTACCTTCTAGTGGATGCTTATTGTTTATTTATTCTTATAAGCAGCCTCTTATAAATTAACTAGGTAATGTTCTTAATGGAATTGCACATTATGAACAGATAATGGCTATCCAATGAAATATGCATGTCAAATCCTACCAAAGTAATGAGAGAAAATAAACTTGTAGATAAAAGAAAAGTGTTTATTTTCAAAATGTTAAGACCATTACGGTTATTCAGTTATAACCTTTAATTTTCATTAATGTCAATCCTATTATACCAAAAGAGTCACTCTTTAAAAAATGAAATAATTAGCATGACCCGGCCAACTAGTGTTCACAGTGGGAGATATGTAAAAACACTATGCTCAAATTTAGCTTTCAAAAAACTATGAGAAAAGCACTAACCCACGAAAAGCTAATTTAGAGCTGTTAACCAGAATATACTTACAGAACATTAAAAGAAAAAAAAATCCTGTGTTTTCTTATTCCTAGCATCTGTGACTATTTGGCTGTTTAGTTTCCATTTTTTTAAAAAAATGACCTAAAAGAATCATGTGCTTAATAATTCAATGATAATAGAATAATAGTGAAGAAGCAGTTTGATCATACTGAACTGGAAAGTTATTTTAGGTTATGTTTTTAATGGGCCGGATCCATATTTTTATAGAACCAAACCTATTAATAAATGAAATTTTAAATAAATTGTCCTTACTGTGGTAAATAAGTCAATTTTCAATCAAATGATCCATTTTTAGTTTTTTCAGTAAATAGGCTTCAGACTATTTTCTAGAGTTCTGCTAAATTGCTATTCTACATATAAAGCAGTGAGAATTTTAAAAATATCTGCTGCTATTCATATACCAGTGGAAATATTATGTCAAATATTTGAATAAGTAATGTGGCTTAAATTATACCCTTTTAAATGGCTATAAATGAGGAAGAAACTATGAATAAAATTATGATTGTGTCATTATGAAACTTTTAAAAGGCCAGGGCAGACTGTACCACAAGAAGTTATAGAAAATAAACCCTCAATATTTTTGGAATCTAATTTCATGTCCATCAACCTTACTATACACTGGGATGTGTTTGATTGTTTCTTGTAGTAAAGGTGCCATTGTTCACCTACAGAGGGGCGGGGTTGTCACCAGGCACGGGAAGGGCATGTCATCAGGTATTATTTTAGTGTCCCTTTGTCATCTACATGGAGGACAGTAACAATGCCTATCTATGTATTAGGACTAGCACACATTTCTGCAATACTCCTTGAGCTAGATGGTGGAGATAAACCAGTAAAACTTTTCTCAAGATCAAACTTATGAATGCATTACTTTGGTTTGGGAATGCTGATATAGTTCTAGAAATAGAACTTATTTTTTATTTGTTTACCTGGAAAGAGCAAAGAAAAATGACATAAAATTTTGGGAAAATTCTGAAATTCATAATGGCATTTCCTCCTATACTTATACATTCCAGTGATCCAAGATCACAGATACATCCTTTCCAGCAGTGGAATACCCAGCTCACCCCGCTCTTCAGGGTAGTTCTATGTGCATATCACTAAGCTCTCTGAGTCACTGTTTCATCATCTCTAAAGTGGTACCACATCCATAAGAGGGCAGGTCAAGTATATAAGATGACTGTCCTAGGAGGAGCTCAATGAGTGGGAGAAATGATGGGGATGGGGATGCTACTGTCCATTTATTCATTACTTAATTCAGAAAATAATGATCGCAGGACACCACAGTGCTAGGCCCTGTCCAATGCTGGAGTTGCAAAGGAGAATGTAACAGGTGAGGCCACTGTCCTCACAGAGCTCCCACATGGAAGACCTGTGTTATGCACATTTTTGATCCATCCCTTTGGGTCGCCTGGTCTCTGTTCTCCAGGGACATATCAGCAGTTATGCTGTGTCAGCAGGTGTATTCTTATTTAGCATTTGCTACTCATGAGGTCCTCTGATTTTATCTTTCATGAAGGCGGCACCTTTGCTCATTTTAGACAGCTTCCTAACTTCCAACTCTCAGACTCCTTTCAAGGCCACCTCATGCATAAGGCCCCTAGTCAATTGTAAGGCCAGTATGAAAGGGCTATGGTAGGAATTAACACTTCTTTAGTTTTCTGCTGAGCAGTTAAAAAAATATGAACACAGCTCTTTGATGAAATATTTTGAATTTCTACTATGGAGTCAACTGTAACCATTTTTGATGCTTGAAAAAATGACCCATCAACAAAGCATTTATGTAACGTAATGGGCATTTAACAATAGCCTGGATTTTGGTGAATGTGAAATGTGCACAATTTATTGGCAGTGGTGATACTTAACTTAGAAATAATGTTGAAGCCAGGTGTGGTGGCACATGCCTATAATCCCAGTACTTGGGAGACTGAGAAAGAAGAATTACAGGTTCGATGCTAGTCTCAGCAATATACTGAGACTCTAAGCAACCTAGTGAGACTTTGTTTCAAAGTTTAAAAAATATATATAAATAAGCCGGGCGTGGTGGCGCACGCTTGTAATCCCAGTACTTTGGGAGGCGGAGACCGGAGGATCCGGGTTCGCGGCCAGCCTCAGCTCTCTCGCTCTCTCTCTCTCCCTGTCTCTCTCTCTCTCTCTCTCTTTCCTTAGTGAGGCCCTCTGCAACTTCGTGAGACCCGGTTTCAAAATAAAGTATAAAAAGTAGGTCCGGGGGCATAGCGCGGAGGTAGAACGCCCCTGCATTCAATCCCCAGTACCGCAAAAAAAAGAAATATATATATATATATATATATATATATATATATATATATATATTATATATATATATAACATATAATATGTATAAATAAATATAAACATGTAATATATAACATATATAAATAGCCGGGTGTTGGTGGCACATGCTTGTAATCCCAGTACTTGGAAAACTGAGACAGGAGGATTGCAGGTTCCCGGCCAGCCTCAGCTACTTAGTGAGGCCCTCCGCAACTTAGTGAGACCCTGTTTCCAAATAAAGAATTAAAAATAGGGCTGGGGGTGCAGCTCTGAGGTAGAAGGCCCCTGGGTTCCATCCCCAGTACCACAAGAACATATATATATATGAATACATATATATATTCATATATATTTATATATATTTCCCATATATATATGTGTGGAATATATATATATATATATATATATATATATATATGGATATATGGCAGGGGATGTAGCTAGGAAGTAGAATGACCCTAAGTTCAATCCCCAGTACCCCAAAAATAAATAAATAATAAATAATGTTGAGTAATGTTGGACAGTTGATGCTAATAATAATACTTATTAATATTACAAATTAATATTATATGTAGAATATTAATGATAAGGTACCCAACCCAAAGAGTTAGCTTCATGACAGAGAAATAAACTACTAACTTTTCTAGTGTAATATTTCCAAATCCATATTCTTCAGGGTAGTTGAATACCTAGAACAGGATACAAATTCTACACAATGAGAGGGCATGCTGAAAACTTTACCACTAATCAGAGCACAGATACCTATGGAAGTTCCTAGGTCATCAGAAGCCAACAAACCCTGTTGTGGAGGGACCACTGTGGACTTGGAGAACTGCGAGGAGCACTGAGGGATGCGCAAGTCTCTCACTAAGGGAATAAGCAGGGCTTCCTGCGGTGCTGTGCGTGGAGTACCAATAGTGTACAGTGCAACCACCCCAGGTGAACTCCTGGTAGAACCAGGCCCACAATATTTCTCTCCTCATACATGTTTAATTATGCTACCAAACGACTTTAACATACTGTTTAAAGTTTCTTTTTGCCTAACTTTTGTGGGAAAACAAAAACAGATGTTATGTGAAAAATCAAGCAACTTTACATTATTCTCCCTTTCAGACCCAGACATTTATTTAGTGTGGGTAAAATGCTATATTTTATTAACTTTTTCAAATATATAGATCTTCCAAAAAATACTCTCTCGTAAGAGCCTCATTCCTCCATTAAATATGCTATTCTTCATCTCCTTCTCTCCCTGTATCATGTTCAATCACTTACAGCAAGGTCTATCAACTTTTCTTCCTTTAAGCTAAATATATGACCCCATTTTCTTTATATGGTACCTCTCTCTTACAAAGCTTTTCTATAATACGTGTCACTCCACTGGTTATCCCAGTGGAAGAAGATGATGCCCTTATTTTTTCTCACATATCTCATTTTTCTATCAGTGATTTTTTTATACTTTGCCAGTATGAGCAGATATATCATTCAACAAATATTGAATGCCCACCAGGTGTCAGGAACTATCTGAGACACTGTAGCTACAGTGTTTAGTCTACACTCTTTAAAGTACTTAGAAATACAAAGGAAAAGATTGTAAAAGCAAACACAAGCAAAATATGGCTGGCATATTTCTATTTCTTAAAACTTTTCTGTGTTCCTCATAAATTATTACAATGTAAAATTTGAGTAGTTGGCATATTAGATGCCAATAAATTAGTCAAAGTATATGTTTAATTATAACTTTGATTTTGCCATTTTTGTAACAGGATGCACACTGTATTTACAACTATATGAACAACTTTGATTCTGCTTATGTGTGCATTCAACAACTATTTATTTATTTATTTATTTTGGCACTGGGAATTGAATCCAGGGGCATTCTACCTCCGAGCTACACCCCCAGTCCTATTTTTTTATTCTTTATTTTGAAACAGGGTCTCACTAAGTTGCGGAGGGCCTCCAAGTAGCTGAGGTTGGCTACGAACCTGGATCCTCCGGTCTCAGCCTCCCAAGTACTGGGATTACAAGCATAGGCCACCATGCCCAGCTCATTCAATAACTATAAGTGTCTACTATGTGTCAGGACTATTGTAGGTGCTAGGACATATCCGGGAATACTATAGGCAAATAAATCCTTCCTACATTGGGTTTATGTTCAAGGGGAAAGGTAAACTATAAACAAATAGGAATAAATAATACAAAATGTCATGTATGTGCATATGTATATGTGCAATGTTAGGCTGACAGGGTCCTGATAGCAGCACTGCAACACTTGAGTAAAGACATGAAGTAAGCAAGGAAACAGACGCATGTCCTTGTCTGGAGGTCAACCCAGTTGAAGGGAAAAAGCACAGACAAAAGTCCTGAGAGAGGAATGTGCCAATGCATACTGGAGGAACACCAAAGAGTCCTCTGTGACAGGTGCAGAATGACAAGGAACACAGAGATAAGAAATAAAGTCAGAAGGTCGGGCGTGGTGGCGCACGCTTGTAATCCCAGTACTTTGGGAGGCAGAGACCGGAGGATCCGGGTTCGCAGCCAGCCTCAGCTCTCTCTCTCTCTCTCTCTCTCTCTCCCTGTCTCTCTCTCTACTTAGGCCCTCCGCAACTTCGTGAGACCTGGTTTCAAAATAAAGTATAAAAAAAAAAATAGGGCCGGGGGTGTAGCTCGGAAGTAGAACACCCCTGGGTTCAATCCCCAGTACCGCAAAAAATAAAATAAAATAAAATAATAAATAAAAAAATAGAAACAAAGTCAGAAGATAACAGAAGCACGTTCATCCACCTGGCTTTCTAGGATGAACTCATTAATGAGGACTTTGCGTTTTCCTCTAAGTCAGATGGGAAGACGTTACAGTGTTCAATACAGAAACATTTGGTGAGATGGCCACCATCTTGCTGGGATTTCTTTAACTTCTGTGTTGAGATCAGACATGGAGAAGGCAGGCGGGGACTCAATCATGAATAACAGTCATCAAGTAATCAAGTGAGAGATGACAGGGTAGCTTGGGTTGGGGGTGTTACAGGGGTTTTGAAAAGTGGCCATCATTTGGGCTATGTTTTAACGTAAATTTGACAGGAGGGCATGCAACATTGAAGAAGGGGCGTTTTCAAGGATGGTGCCAACAGTTATGACCTGAGCAACTGGAAGAATGGCATTGCTACTAACACAGAGAGGACTGGCTCGTACCTGGTTTGGGGGACATTATGAAGAGTCCAGATTTAGGCACGTCACTTTTAAGAGGCCCAAATAGAAATGTCAACTAGGGAGTTGGATATAGGCAACTGGAATTTGTGGGAGTGATCCAAAACAGGAGCTACAGATTTGGGGATATTAGGTATTTAGGTGGTGTTTAAAACCTGGAAACAGTATAAAAACGCATGGGGATAACTATAGACTTAAAAAAGGAGAAAATGTCTAAATACTCCAAATTAGGGAATCTGTTCCAAATTAGGAACTCCCAATTAGGATGTTGGGCAGATACGGAAGAACCAGGAAAAGAGACTGAGAAGGTGACCTGAGGGAGTTGGGAGGGGGATGGAGGGAAACACACTATAGCACATGATGTACATACACAAACCTATAAGACTCAATCACTATCCGGAGCATGAAAGGGAGGGAAGGGGGAGGGAATAGGGTGGGATTGGAGGGAGGGCTAAATGCGCAATGTGTGCATGTGTGATATTCATACCCTGACATATATCAAAATGTATAATTACAATGCACCAATAAATGAACATAAAAAAATAAAAGAGACTGAGCAAGAGTTGTCTGGAAGGGGGAAGAGAAACTGAACTAATTAACTTTTTTAAAAAGGGAGAGAATGACCAACTATGTCATTGCTATCAAAGGGTCAGCTAGGTGAGAACTAAGAAAGCACCAATAGGTTTGTCAGTACAGAGCTCATTTATAGCCATGGAAATAGAATAAAAGCCTGTATTTTTAGCATATTATATTGGTTCCTGTTTAGGATGTAAACGAGGTTTGTGAATATAAAGTTTATAAACTGTATACCATGCTATACAAATTTATAAAAGTATTCGTACTTATTACAGTATATTATCTACAATCTATTCTTGCTAAGACTATTTGCAAACTATCATTTTTTCTCTGATTATTTTTAGAACTATTTAATCTATCTTAATGAAAGTGATTTCAAAAGTTAATGTCCATCTGCACGTGGCACTTTATTTTTCTCAGCCTCCGAAATGGATTGATGTGTGCCTAATAGAGAGGACAATGTATTTTGTTCCTAGCTTATATTAAAGAGATTCGAATATCAGACAAGGCGTAACAATGACATTATGAGGTTACGGGAAGGTTAATGCTGTTTAGGCAGATGGCGAATTGCAAATTCAACCTGTTGTCACAATAATGAATATGTGAAGAAACATTGGTGTTGCAAATAGGAGAAAAATGAGAGCTTTTATTTCACATGCATATACACAGATTCATTATTATTAAGAGCTCTCTCATAGAAGTAGTTATCCTCACAAAAGATTGATTATTATGTTCTCATTCATCAGTCATTACATGGAAGAGTATTTTCAATTATATTTAGTGTATCCTTAACAATTGTATGGATGCAATTTTTCTAGGCAACAATGGCTTCAGCATTTAATCTAAAGAAAGTTTTCTGTATTGAGTATAATTACCAATTTATTGTTATATTTTATATCTGTCCTTTTTTTCTCTAAGAACAGATTCCATAGTGCTTATTAATCCTAGTGCAAGAAATGTAGTTTCAATAAAGAAATTATATTTAAGTTGTATTCTCTGTGATTACTGTTGTTTTACCATTTTTGCTAATATATTTTCATAGCCTAAGTCTTCCATATCAGCTACTAGGATATTCTCATTTATTCAAGAACATACTCTACTCAATATGATTATTAAGTTTCCTAAAGAAAGATGATATTTTAAAATTCTTTAAAGCCAGCTATATCCCAATGCTTTGAGATATTTTTCTCTTATTTTAAAAAACGCCATAGATTTTGGCATGTTTCCTATTAGAAAACATGATTTGTGTTCTAAAGCAATTCCCAAGGATGTGCACAATGAGTCCTGGTAAACATGAGATGACTGTCAGACAAACAGCTGCCCTCTGAATGCAGCCAATTAAATAACAGGCTGGTTTGAAGCTGTCACTTGAAAATATTGCAGCTTATCTAAACAAACAAGAGATGGAAAACTCGTAATAAACACCATTTAGCTAGCAGTCATACAGGTAGTTTTCAAACTTTCAGAGAACCATTGGATGACAAGTAGGTAATTATTTCTGAAAAAAATACACACTTCTTTCTAATGTAGAGATTCTTTAAAATATGTTTTTCAAGGAGAAAAGTGAGAAGGGATGCTGTCTAGCACTGGTTATGGACTGAGTATGCCCTATCCAAACAGGACGAAGTCAAAGGGGAGTGAGAAGGGCGTATTTTGTAATCTTTCAGATTTTTTTAAAGTTATCTTTTATTTAGGAGGTGGGTTAACTGCTCTAACATTTTGTAGCCTTAGAACTTTAATCTGGTTTGTTTAAACCAAGCCAATATCTTCTAATGACTTTGTTAGCAGCGTTTCTAATACTCAGCACAGGGAGGTCACAGATGCAGCATGAACTTCATTTCTATTTTCCTAATAATAGGACATGTATATATGAATGTGCACCATCACCTCTGTCTATACACATACACTCACATATGCACACAAAGTACTTTTCTTATTACTCAATGCTAGTCATTGAGTATTATAAATTTTGTAAACTACTTCTGACATTAAGGTATATCTAAAAATGTTTCTTTCATCTAGGCAAATGTATAAATAAGTTTGATTTAAATCCATTGATAGTTTATAATTATGAATTTTCCTTAACAGAAATTAAATTTAAATCTGGGTATGGTGGTACACGCCTGTAATCCCAGTACTTGTGAGGCACAGACAGACAGGAGGATCGCAGGTTTGTGGCCAACCTCAGCAATGTAGTGAGGCCCTCTGCAACTTAGTGAGATCCTGTTTCAAAATTAAAAATAAAAATAGGGCTGGGGGTGTAGCTGTGAAGTAGAATACCCCTGGGTTTTATACCTAGTACCACAAAAAAAGAAAGAAATTAATTTTGATGTTCCTAGGATTGTACTGTAATATGTCTCCATTTCTAAAATGCTCTAAAAAGAAATATGAAGGGATAAATTTTAAAAACATGTGTTTTTCACATTGAACCAAAAATATCCTCAAATTGCTTTACATGTTTTTTTTTTTAATTGTTGAGGTACTGGGGATTGAACCCAGGGGCATTCTAACTCTGAGTTTAATCCTCAGCCCTATTTTAGTTTTTTTTGGAAACAGGGTCTCACTAGGTTTCTTAGGGCCTCACTCAGTTGCTGAGGCTGGCCTTGACTTGTGATCTTCCAGTCTCAGCCTCCTAAGTACTAGGATTACAGGCATGTGCTACCACGCCCAGCTACTTCACAACATATTAAAACAAAAAAAGTTAAATGTACAATTGTGGTTTTGTGTTTAACAGCCATGTAGTATAATAATATAATATAAATATTTTCTGTTAATAATTTTTATACAATTGGTTGGGTTTTGCCATGGTAAGCATGATGTTGAACAAATATTTTTGAGCCGCTATTACCTATTATTTCACATATGTAGGTACAGAGGAAATGTGACAGCTAGGATTATAGAACAATGGTGGAAAATACTTTAAACAATTTTTTTCACAAATAATTAATCTCCACTGGGAATGTGCTATACTGAAAGAGTAAGGAGTGCTATGAGATCTGTACCTAAAGAGCTCCATCAGTCGGAGAAGTATAGGAAGCTCTTTCTCATCTCAAGAATTACTAAAATAGTTCTCTCCCTTCTGCTGGACATAACACCATAACTTCCGAACCCATCTTCAGCTCTATACTAACCACCATCCTCCACCTCAACGTACATGCGTTCCAACCACTGATTCTTTTTCAAGGTGTTTAATAGCTAGAGCACAATGAGCAACACTTTAAAAAAGCCTGGGATCTCTTCTTCTTTAATTTCCTGAACATAAAATGATGGGTTAGAATAGAATAAGTGTAGTATTGAGAGCTAAGCTAGAAGACTTTTTCAGTGACTCAGATAAAGTTATGGTGGCTTGGATGAAGTTAATTATGGAGAGAGATGTAGGTAGGTTTAAGCAACATAAGAAACAGAATGGAGGTCAATAAATTGAACCTTCCAGGAGCTCATGAACTCTCCCAAGGTCACACATTAGGGAGTGGTAATGCAAGCGCTTTTATACACTGGACTTCACATAGGGGCCAAATAACTGTTATGGGAAAGAGAGGAACCATGTAAAGGATGAGTCCCAGGTTGATTGTGCAAATATACCAACACAGTAACACTACATCAGCAACAGGTTTGTGGGGGTCATGGGGAGTTCAGCATTTGACCTGTAGTGTTTGAGGTGCCAACAGAACACCAAACTGTAAAGGGATATGTCCATGTAGGCTGGTTATTAAAAGTTATTGGCCACTGGTCTACAGATGAGTGAACAAGGTCATCTGAAGGGAGGTGTTTAAAAGCTAGTGAAGATGGATTGGGTAGTGGTTCTCAGACTTTGGCATGGGTCATATTTGGCTAGAGGGTTTGTACAAACACATTTTTGGAACCCTACACCGGTGTCCCTGACTCAGCAGGTCTAAGGAAGTTGTGTTGAAGACATTTAAGGAGTATGCACTCTCTAATTATGCATTCTCCCAACACTGTTCAGGGGAATAAGGCTGGTAGCTTAAAATCTGCCATGTTGGAAATATTTACAACATGAAAATCAGCATATACTGTGTAATAGGCCCCTTATTTTCAGAAATATGGTTTAATGGCACATCACAAGTAAGGATAAGGCCCAAAGGTTTATATTTCTAATAAATTCTGAAATGATATTGATGCTATTCATAGACCATATTTTGAAAACCACTGGATCATAGATATTATGTAGTCAGAAAAACCTCTGGTTTCCCAAACTAGCCAACATTAAGCTTTTGAAAAGTAAAACTCCAGCAGGGCATGGTGGCACACACCTATAATCCCAGTACTTGGGAGGCTGAGACAAAAGAATCACAGGTTCGTGGCCAGCCTCAGCAATTTAGTGAGGCCCTCAGCAACTTAGTGAGACCATGTTTCAAAATAAAAAATAAAATAGGGCTGGGGGTGTAGCTCAGAGGTAGAATGCCCCTGGGTTCAATTCCCAGTTCCCCTCCACCACCACCACCAAATGTGGAACTTCTCTGGAAAGTCATGATGTTTTAAGATTTAATTTTAATGATGTAAGGCATATACAATGTATATTTCAAACCATCTGTAAAATAGAGACTCTCCATGATTATATGCATTAGATTAATTATAATAACATAACCATACACTGGTATGCAAATGCATTTTTTAATTTTAAGTTTGATTATTCATTGTGTTTTAGTTACACAGAATCTTCAACTTTTTTTTCATTTTATGCTAAAGGAAAATTATTTCTTTACAGACTTCTAATAATGAGCTTTTCCTCCCAATATTGTTAGTAGTAAATTCAGCTAGTCCAAATGTTAATTGCAACATTACAAGGTTAGGCAAGAGAATGGAATGGTGGAAAGAATATATTTTATTATTGTATTTGTTCAATATATTAAATTGAACATCTTTTGCCCTCAATTAGCTTTTTATCTAAAAGAAAAAATAAATCAAGCATGTGCCTTAAAGAAGTTAGAAGTATAAAGATATGAGAAGTATTTTATAAATTAGAGAGAAGTTCATATTAGCTACTGAGAAATTTGAAGACAAAAAGGGTTGAAAGTGACCACAACGAAAAGTTGGTTTATAGCTTCTCAATGACTTCATGCTTTGACGTTCATTACCAGAATTAGCCCTCAATCGGGTGTCTCCATTTCTAGACAGACTTAAATTAATCAAAGTCATTACTGATGTATAAAAGCTGGGTACCAATTATTAATTTACAAAACCTAATCTCAGGCAACCTAGAATGCTAGGGTCTGCATGCTTAGCAATTTCTCTGCCTTGAGATAAATTTATTTGGAAATTCAAAACTTTGTCACTAAATCATTATCAGTGAATAAGGATCATAACCTAAAAAAAACTCAGCTGGATATGTCAATTAGTGGCTCTGATTAGAAGACTTCATTTCTAATATCATTATTACCAGTCAGTTACTGTTTGTTGAATACTAACCCAGTGTCAGTCACTGTTTCTCAAAATACAGGTAGTTGATAGGAATGGAGGTTAAAAGACAGGGCTCTGAGCTCTGAGACCTTTTGAATCTGTTTTTCTTGTTGTGTCGTTTTGTTTTTGCTATTTCTTGATGAGCAGAGTACAAAGTTATGAATACCAGTATTACCATTATTTTACCTGCTTTAGGAGAATCCACCTTATAGCATTTTTACAGGCATTAAATAAGAGTATTTTCATGGAAAGCCCCTAGTACAGTGACAATCACAGGGGCACTAATAAGTCCTCAGCGGTAGGTAGAATATTATTATACTATTTCACTTAATCCTCACAATAATCCTTTATACTATAGCTATTATTAGTTCTATTTTACAGATAATAGAAATGAAACTCAGAAACATAGTACTTGTCAAAGGTTCTACCGGAAGTGGAGAGGACAAGGTCTGAAACTTGCTGTAACACTTTCTCTTCTCTTGATGTGCTTAGAGGGACATTGTCAATATTTTCATCGGAACTGTACTTTTTGCTAGCTTCCCAAGGCAGTTCAGCCCACTGACTGATACTTCTCTGTAGTTACTATAATATGCTTTACTCAATTACAAACAAGCCTTACTTGCTTGAGTCTTTTCTTCTCTTAGGTGAGTTTACACATCTTTGCTACCATTTTCTTTATCATACTCTGAATTAGCCTTCTGTAATGGCCATCTTTATGTTTTTTTTGTGTGTGTGGTACTGGGGGTTGAACCCAGGGGCATTCTATCTCTGACCTACACCCCCAGCCCTATTTTTTTTATTCTTTATTTTGAAATGGTCTCACTAAGTTGCAGAGGGTCTCACTGAGTAGCTGAGGCTGGCCACGAACCCAGATCCTCCCGTCTCAGCCTCCCAAATACTGGGATTACAAGCATGTGCCACCACGCCTGGCCATCTTCAGGTTCTTGATGGATTATGTAAGGGAGGGTTTTTAAGTGACGGCATCGATCACAATATATTAGTAAAAATAGATTGCAATCCTCCCTGCCACAAGCCCTAAATCCCCAGGCTTTAATATTATCATTATTATTAAATATTTACCAAGCTCCTACTATGTACGTCCATTACTAAAAGAGTTAGAAATGATGTGGGAGAATGAACACAAACAAAGGAAGAAAAAAAGGATGTTTCTGTAAATAATTAACATTTTAAATGTTTTCATTGATCTCATGCATGATTTATATTTAAAGCTCTAATTAATTTGAAAATCCACTCTACTTTCTAAAGACTCTAGTTCCATTTTTAACTTATATTATAATTATTCTTAAGAGCTTCATAATCTATTATTTATAATAGGATGTAAATATCAAATCTAAGAGTTTTTTTAGCATAGTAGGTATTCAATAAATATTTGATGGTATATATTGTTTATATTTAGAATAGGGTTCTAAAACATAATGAATGATACCCTACAAATTTATTAAGTGTACTGACCACTTGTGAGTGTTTTCAAGGAATACTGAGTTTTATTGAAATGAGTTGTGATATCTACTTTGGCATCCTCTATACAGTGGAAAATCCTCGATTTTAGTCAGGACATATTGATTCTAATTCTGGTTCTCCCCAATTCTGTCACTTCATCTCTCTAGACCTAATGTCTTTATCTATCAAACAAAATTGTTTTTGAGATTTGGTCCATTTCTGTAATTTGGTTTTATGTTAAATGATGTGAAAGAAAAGCAATCCCTACAACAAATTGCCACTAACCCATTAAGATCATTTCTGCAGAATCAGTCTTTGATAAATCTTTCGTTTCATGTGAACACTTTATGTTCTAGAAGTATAAACATTATCACCTGATGATTTAAAAGACTTCACAGATTCCACAGGAGATGCTGCAGTAGACAGCACCACATTAGAATCCCAGCAGGGTCTGTGGTGAATATGGATTTAACAATGAGGAGTCTCATCTTTCAGAGAGCACAGATTAAATGAACAATTCCTCAAACCCCACACAGTTTCTTGCTCTTAAATCTACACACAACTGTGGTTAACAATGATCTGCTCTCATATCTGATTAGGTAATAACTTTCTGGAGAATAAATGACCAATTTATATAAAGATGTCTCTTTTCTTCCTCTGCGTTTTATAGTGCTCTATTGGCAATGAGGGTGCAAACCTGTGGGAGGGATGAGGGAAAGGAAGATGCAAAACTTGTCTCCAGCACACTTTCCTGCCTCCTTTTTTTCTCTTACACCCTCAACTCAAACCACAGGCCCTGAGGCTTGGTCACTCCTGTAAGCTGCTGTTAATCTCTCTACCTGGGCCCACCTCTTCATCCCTACATAGCTCCAGAAGGCCCTTCTCCAAGCTGCCTGGCACTTACAACACTCATTAGCTTTTTACTTCTAATTCAGTCATTCACTTATTAAATTTCTATTCCAAGTGAAATATCATGGTAGATTCTGGCATTCACCAGAAAACAAATAGCTATCCAGCTCTGTGGCATTCAATGTAGAATAGGTAAGATAGGATATTGAGGAACAAATGGATAAATATGTAACTTTAATTTATTTGTGCTAAATGCTATGATGGAAATAATGAGTTTCATTTATGTGTGTATACACACATTATATACATACATGTGTGTGTATATAATGGGTATGTATATGCATATATATGTGCATGTATGTACACACACACACATATATATATACACATACACAGCACATATACATATATACAGAGAGAGAGTTCTGAAATAGTTTATTTAAGTAATGGATCCAAAAGATAAGTAGCAGTTAGTTAGTTAGCTGAAATGTAAGGAATGGGCATATTTGAAAAGATGAAAACTCGATGTGAGGGGAATGAGGTGAGCAATTAAAAAGCAGGCTGGAGGTGAAGGAAGAAGGAGCGAAATCCTTTCATGAACTGAAAACCCTAAATCCAATGAAAAGGATTTTAAATATCGTGTTAACACAGTTAAATTCACTTTTAAAAAGAAATGATTACTGTATAGAGAATGGATTGGAAGGGACAAGGATTAGGAGATTACAGCATGTTGTACAAAAGAGGAGAGAGCAGCTTAGAGTGAATTGGTGGCCTGGAGGATAGGGATTTAAGTCATAAAAATATAGTATTAATGCAAAATTGACAAGATTGTATGTGGGGGGTATAGGAAAATGAGGAATCAGGGATAAGTAGCTGATGCTGATGTGACAGAGTGATTATTATGTTTCTGACATGGTGGAATGCAGTTGCCATTTATTGAAATGGAAAAAAATACCTGGATGTGAGTAGGTCTGGTGATTTGGAAAGAACAAAGATGAGCTCTGGACAGGTTATGTTTGAGATGACTATAAGACCTCCATGTAGAGATGTCAAGCTGGCACTTAGACACATATGTTTCTTCCTTTATTTTGAGCTCCAGACATGTGGATCTAGGAGTTATCACCACAGAGATAGCGAAAAAAAAAATGAGGACCTCTGTCTCACCTAGAGACAGAGTATGAAGCACTCCAGCATTAAGTTACAGTAATTCAAGGGAGAAGTTAGGGAGAGAAGCTAAAATGTATAAAGGAAATTGAAAGAAGAAACCAGAGGAACACCAGGAGAACAGCCAAAAGTGTTGAAGGAAGGCACCGGCAACCATGTTATAGGATATTGGAAATTTAAGGAAGAGGAAGTAGTTTCCTAGAAAATAGAAATCTTGTCCCAGCTATCAGGCACAAAAAAGGAATTTAAGTGGTGTTGGTAATAGTAAATGCCACTGAGTTAGCCAATGAAAGTTATTTTTCATTTAGATGTATGCCTTCACACTACTCAGGTGACAACTTTACTTTCAGTGAAAAGTATGAGGTTTGAAAATAATAATCTATTTAACATGAATTTTCCCCATTGGAAATTCCTAGAATCTACAATAGTTAGGGTAATGGAAAAAAATACAATAATGGTATATCGTTTTGTGATCCAAGATTTACTTTTTAATTATAGTCATGAAAAACATCAATGATTTTGTTACAGTAATTGTTACTTCCATTACTGAAGTTTAGGGTCTGTCACTGTCTTAAGTGATAAAGCAACTTCAAGTCTGTTTGCACCTAAAGTTGACAATTTCTAAGAGTCTAAAAACTATTAGCATGGAAGCTCTCTAGGGCTGTGTAATTATAGAAAATCTTTGTATAAAAATATTAGGTTTTGTGTGCATGTATGATGTTGATACCCTGACATATATCAAAATGTATAATTACAATGCACCAATAAATGAACATAAAAAAAACTGAAATGACACGAAAGACCAGACCAAATTTAATTTCATCAAGATAGAGGAAGACGATAGCCTGGTGTCTTATTCTGTTTGTGCTGCCACAAATAAAATATCACAAATTGGGTACTTTATAATGAACATAAATATATTTCTCAGTTCTGGAGGCTGGGAAATCCATGACAGAAGACAGATGGGCAAGAGTACACAGAATAGCTAGCCAGCCAAAAACTTCCATTTATAAGGGCCTTAATCTCATTCACAAAGGTGCACCCCTTCTGGTCTAATCACCTCTTAATGCCTCCACTTCTTAATACTTTCACATTGACAATGCCTTAAGTTTGGATAGCAGTTAGAGAGCTTCTCTATAACATGCATTGCGTGTTTTTCCATTGAGTATAAACTCTTTGAAGTGAAGACTCTTTATATTTTGATCACTATATGTATCTCTGTTTTTTGTTGTTGTGTGTGCTTGTTTGTTTATACTGGGGATTAAACCCAGGGATATTCTGCCTTTGACCTACACCCCCAGCCCTTTTCATTTTATTTTATTTTATTTTGAAACAGGGTCTCGCTAAGTTGTTGAGGGTCTCCCTGAATTGCTATGACTGGCCTTCTTGAATCTGGGATCTTACTGTCTCAGCCTCCCAAGTACTGGGATTACAGGTGTGTGCCACCACACCTGGCTAACTATATGTATCTCTGGATGTAGCATAGTCAGTGCTTAAAATTTATTTGCTAAATAAGTTAATGAATGGACAAGTACATTAGTACTGCTTTGCTTTTTCATATGCTATTTGTCATGTAGTGTGTATGTATATGCATTTTAAACTTATGCTGGTATAGCAAGCATGTCCCATGAGTCCAGGGGCTGATTCTGATTTTGTTCACCAATGTGCCTCAGAGACCAGCACAGTTTCTAATACTATGAATATAGTTAAAATATAGGAATAATTTTCTGTATTTACTTTTAACTTCAATTTCACAGGTAACAAGAATTTTTTATAATTTGTATAATTTCACTTATATCATTGAAATGTTGACATTATATATTGATAGGTAGGTAAATATGTTGTTTGACAATGGCTAATAAATAGAAAATGAACAAAGATACAAAGCAAGTGGCAAATATCTTTTTATAATAACTTTACTAATAGCCAACATTTAGTATTGTTCAAGGCTTCTATATAGTTCCTTTATATAACATTCTTAACAATGCTTTGAGGTTAATATTATTATCCCAAGTTTACAGTTTAGGAGTCAGACTTGCAAATAGATTAATTCACCTGCCCAAAGTCATACTTTACTACGAAGTAAAGGAGCTAGGATTCTGGCTCCCAAATTCAGCTCATTGCTACTTGTTTATTGTTTATGATAGTCATAATGAACAATTGCCATTAGGAAACATTTTATTACACATTTATTCTTATAGAATTAGTGAATAATCGTTGGTCAGTTGTGTTGAAAAGAATCTTCCTCAGAAATCAGTCAATTCTGTTTTCAGATAAAGTTCTCTCAAATTGACCAAACACCTTGTTCGTTCTTAGTGATCCACTTAAATATGTTGTATCTGGAAAATGCGAAAGATTAGCTTTTGTTTCTTTCCAGCCACAGAGTCTTCTACTTTGGGGAGATAAATATTTACCTCTAATGCAATCTGATTAAAGAACAAATTGGAGAATCAGCGCTACAATTAGCCATATAGACACAACTGCTTAATTCAAAGAGCAGAGTAAATAAATTGAAATGGAATGGGAGAAAGTGTTTGATTTGATTAGCCTCATTACTATGGGATTGGTGCACTCACCTTTTTGCTCTGGAATATCTGTGGTTTCATTTCCTTAAGAATCTCATTCTAGAAGAAAAAATGTTGACAATTTGTCAATGGCACAATGAAGAAAAACTTTTTTTTGGTGGAAATTTTGAATCATTTACATCTTTTTAGCAACCTTTTCAAGTAAGTTTTTAAACAGTAAATTTAGTCTGTTTAAAAAGTAAGTAAAAGTTTGTATTTTATAATACATGAGTGTGCTGCTTACATTGGCAATTTTTATTTTTAAGTGAAATCGGTTGCTTTTAACTGAGAACCTAGCATCCTGAGGTATACGTGAGGCTGTCTATTATGCTTTTCCTAAACAAACACTTAGCCTTGACTTATTTTAATATAAGCAAAATTTATTCAGCATTTGCTACTGTCAAATCCTCTTTCAGGCGATAGCATTATAATGACGAATGAGAAGGACAGTATCTCTACTTTGTGGGTCTTAAAATGGAACGAACATACATGCACATATCACTGGGTGTGTTTCCTTCCTAATCCCACCCACTCTGAACCTCGCTGTGATGCATAAATACAATGCACCAATAAAAGTATAGAAAATATAAAAGATGCACTTCTAGAAAAAATCGAATGAAGTAGTAAATATGTGAAGGTATACATAAATAACTTGCAGTAGTAATAACTACCATGGCAAACATAATCTAGGGTGAGGTAACATAGAGTTGGGCTCTGGGGACTGTCAGGCACTGGGGACACGGTGCTCAAGATAATTTCCATCTAGCTGGACATTTCTGAGTATGGGGACAGGCATGCTGGGGGAGGGAGCAAGGAATTGTTGGGATTGTTTAGTTATTCATAGCTCACTCTTTTGAACTGCTCGAAATACAAATACTACTCTGTTAATATTTCGGAACAGCAACAACAACAACAAACTGCGTTTCTTCTCGGGAAGCACTGTGTGTGTGGTATGAGTGCTAATTTTTTTTTTCCCAGAGAAGCACTGACATTTCTTAATTACTCTCTTCATGAGTAGTCATGGGTAGCGATTACTGAAGGCTCAGCAGAGCGCCTTTCTCCCAAAGCCTTGGAGAACAATAATGCTGACAGTTCAGGGCTTCAGTGTCCAACACGCTTTTCCTCTCTCTTCATTACCCCAGCTAATTACTCTGGCCATGACTATTGTGTAGCTTCTCTGCCTTCTCCCAACCCCCACAGTCCTCTCCTGTCAGTGAAATTTACAGTACAAGCATCGTATCCTCTTGCTGCCATGCTCTTCAAAGATATATTTAAAGGCACCACCTCCTTTTATTTTCAGCTTTTGAATCACCTTACCAATGGGTGGTTCCCAAGCTCTCTTCTAATGGATACATTACAGTGCCACTTGTTCTGAAAAAAAAAAGAAAGAAAGAAAATAAGGCATCCATTTTCTCAGAAATTCTGATCTCTAGAATGATATAGAAAAACTTTTTTTAATATCAAGTTGCTATGCTGAAGATGTTTTGAGAATCTGTCTACATAATGCCAACATATGTGTACAATTCAGCTTAAAAGAAGTTGATCAACACAATTTGATATCATGGAGGTAAAATAATGATGTAATGATTAAATGTGTTTATATTTATTCATTTTATTTACCAGATAGGTTAATATGATGTATAAGTTGTGTCAATGTTAGATGATATGAAACCATGCTGTTTTTGAAATAGAAAAATAGTTGAGCATGGTGGTGCACAGCTGTAATCCCAGTACTTGGGAGGCTGAGGTAGGAGGTTTGCAAGTTCAAGGTCAGCCTCAGCAAATTAGTGAGACCCTGTTTCAAAATTAAAGATAAAAAAGGGCTGGGGGTGTAGCTCGGAGGTACAATGCCTCTGGGTTCAATCCCCAGTATCAAAAGGAAAAAATAAAATAAAAAGAACCTTCAAAAATATGTTAAAGAAAAGTAAATTCATTATTTCAGATATATATTCTTTGATGTTCTTATGTTCTATACAAAGAGATGAAGAACCAAATTTACTCATCAACCAAAACAGTAAAGAAATCTGTTGTTTTTTTTTTCTTGAAAGTATTTTCATCTCCCTTTCATTGAACCATTACCATGCGGTGGACTGATCCCTTTGTCTATTTTAACCTGTATAAACCTCACCGCAACTCTGTGATTTGGATTCTAAAGCCATTCACATTTTTCATAGGAAGAAACTGAGGCTTGGAGAGATCATATAACCTGCACAGAGTCACATGGGGCAACCACAAATGGCAGAGAGGGGAACCCAGAGCTGGCCCCAAATCTGTTCAAAATCATTGCCCAAGCGTCTAACCGACATGTATTATTTGTTACACATTGGAGGTGAAGTGGTTCTAATATGGCTGGACTCATTTCTATATTTTGAGTAGAAAAGTGTTATTCATATCTTAGATATTTTGCAATTAGCATTTCCATGCTGGTTGAGGATTCTTCTGAGACTACATTGCTCTAAAACTGAAGATATTTATATTGGGGTTTTTTTTCAGTTTTGAAAGTATTAGAATCCATTTGCAATCAGGTCACTTAAAGGAATGCTTAGGGAAAATCATTCTACACTATGGAAGGAAAAAAAGTGGTAAACATTAATATTTAATATTGTTTCTCATTTATTAATAGCATTCATTAACTGTCTTTTTTTGCACCTGGGAATGAAAAGGCATCAAGCAGCGTTAATTAAGGGGGGAAAAAAAGCAAGGTACTGTTTTTCTTTGAATCTACCATTATCAGCAAATACAAAGTTTCAAGAAAGATAAAGTAATATGTGCTAATAGCTGTAAACTCTTAATAATTATATAGTGCACCTCGTTATAATAACTTTCTATGGATTAAAGTATACAGTCAAGCTTCATTTTTATTTATTTATTTTTTTGTGTTTAGTATTGGGAATTGAACCCCAAGGGCATTCTACCTCAGAGCTGTACCCCCAGCCCTGTTTTATTCTTTATTTTGAAACAGGGTCTCACTAACTTGCCAAGGGCCTCATCAAGTTGCTGAGGCTGGTTGCGAACCTGTGATCCTCCTTTCTCAGCCTCCCAAGTACTGGGATTACAAGATGCGCCACCATGCCCTGGCTAAGCTTCCTATGTGTGAATGCATTTACATATTGATAAAGAAAAATGCCAACATAAAAATGAATTGAATGTCCAAGATGCACTTATAAACCAGTCAGAAAGCAGAATATATTCTCTCATAAAAATAAAATAATAAATGCTTAGCTCCTTAAACCAATCCACATATCCCTTTCACATAGGGTATTGCACTGGATTATCATTCTGGAATGATAATATTCCTTATTATCATTAAGGAATATTTATATAATCCTGATCATACAAGACTTTTCTGAGCTTGGGGAAGTAGGATATCTCAAGATATTCAAGACAAAGCCCAATCGTCTTACAGGACTTTCAGTCTGAATTGTGAGAGAAGGCTTATGTAGAAGGGATATAACAGCAAGGGAAAACTGGCCAAGTATCAAAAATAACCATAAAGACACTGCGGCTGATAGGATTTGAAAAAAGAAAACAATCCCTGAGAATGAGTTTGGTCTGGGAAGTCTTGTTTGAAGAGATAGAAATTGTACTGAGCCAGAAAGAGGTTGTGGAAGAAACCGACAAATTGATTGTAGGTATGCCAGTTATGAGACTAAGAACACTCACCTGCTGCTCTATAGGTTTTATTTAGAAAGCATGAGTGGGCAAGAACAAGGATAGGCAAGCAAAGCAGGATCGTGGACAGCAGATCAACAGATTTGGACTTTATTTTTATATGATGTGTACCTTTCTTTGTTGCTCTGACATCCTGAAGCAGAAATGGGTTCTGGGATATTTCACAGAGTCAATTAAGAGCTGAAAACTAATACACAAAAAGAAGAGAGATATAGGTAGGCATCAGACTGCCAATTAGCATGTAGTGTACCGCAGAACATCATGCCTGAGTCTTTTATCTCCCCTCATTTTTATCTCTTTTCACCTGGTTCCCCCAACCCTCTGGCCCATGTGGAAAGCATGGGTGCTCACTACCTCTGAGTTTCATATTTTATTTATTTATTTATTCATTCATTCATTCATTCATTCATTCATGGTACTGGGGATTAAGCCCAAGGGCATTCTACCTCCGAGCTACACCCCCAATCCTATTTTTTTATTCTTTCTTTATTTCTTTTTGCGGTACTGGGGATTGAACCCAGGGGCGTTCTATCTCCGCGCTACACCCCCGGCCCTATTTTTTTATACTTTATTTTGAAACTGGGTCTCATGAAGTTGCAGAGGGCCTCACTAAGCAGAGAGAGAGAGAGAGAGACAGAGAGAGAGAGCTAGCTGAGGCTGGCCGCAAACCCGGATCCTCTGGTCTCCGCCTCCCAAAGTACTGGGATTACAAGCGTGCGCCACCATGCCCGGCCCTATTCTTTATTTTGAAACAGGGTCTCACTAAGTTGTGGGGGGCCTCACTAAGTATCTGAAGCGTGCGCTACCACGTCTGGCTCTTGAGTTTCATATTTTAGCTTCAGATTGTGCCCCACTCTTGGTTAAGATTTCAGAATGTTTGAGAACTCTAATTATATCGGTTTGAGCAAGTGAAGGTGTCCACCCCTGGACCAACAACTTGTCCAGGTAGTGAGCATATATTTGTTAAGGGGACTCTTCCTGCATGTTAGGTGATGCTGATTGGTGATGTTTAAATTTTCTGCATTTGCATTCTTTTTCTTTCTACATGTTCTGTCAATTATTGAGAGATAGATATTGAAATCTACAACTATAACTGCTGATTTGCTTTTTAGTCCTCGTAGTACTACTGGTTTTGTTTAAATTTCTGAAGTTCTGTATTAGTTACATAAATGAATAGGACGGTTACATCCTCTTAGGGAATTCACCTTTTTATCATTATGATTGTTTCAGTGAGCCTTCTCACCACTGTGAACCAAACACATGACATGAAAAACTTTGAGGAAGAAGAATTTTATTTGCTCACAGTTCCAGAGATTTCAGTCCATGCTATACCAGCTTCCAAGCAGGAGCCTGGACTGCAGGTCCTCAGGGCATAATGGCTGAAAGCAGAAGGAGAGGGTGAGAGCTTATTGTCAGCTCGTGGGGGAGCAGGGAGCTGCAGCTGTCAGTCAGGGAAAACTGTCCTGGCCACACCCTCCAGGGACCCTTCTCCAGCAACCAAGTCCTGCCTCTCAACATGGCTACATTGTCTAATACATGAGGTCTGGGAGCCGGTTTAAATCCAAGTCATAACAGTGATATATGCTCTTCATTCATGATAATACTTTTTGCTATGAAATCTACTGTCTCAAATTAATGTAGTCATTCCACCTTTCTTTAGAATATTGTTAGCAATTTAATGTGATCAGTAGTATTACTGGATTTTTATCTACCATTTTACTGTTTTCTATGTTCTATATGTATTCTTTGTTCCTTTTTGCCTTCTCTCTCTTTTTTAAATTAACTGAGTACTTTTATGACTCCATGTATTTCCTATGTTTGCTCATTATCTATAGCTCTTTGTTATTTTATTTAGCTATGCATTTAATTTGTAGTATATATACCTTTAATTTATCATTGCCTACCTTTGATATTTTTACTACTTCACATGCAGTATTAGAAACCTTCTTCCATTAACTAATCCACAGTTTTGCTATTGTTATCTATTGCAGTTTACATAAACCCCACAGTATGTTATTAGTTTTGCTTTTAAATATTTGATTTTCTTTTAAAGAGATACAAATATTAAGAAAAGAAAGCATGTGTATTGATTGAGGTAGTTCCCATTTCTAGTTTTATTACTTGCTTTGTGTCATATTCTATCTACTTTCCTTCAGCAGTTCTCTTAGTGCAAATCTTCTGGTTTTAAATTCTTTCAGCTTTTGTCTTGTTTCACCATTGTTTTAGGAAGTGTTTTATTTTTTCTGGGTAGAAAGTTCTAGATGGACAAAGGTTTTTTTCTTTCAGTGTTTTAAAGACGTGGCTCTCTGTCTTCTCACTTGTGTTATTACCAACAAGAAATGTGCTGTCATGCTCGTCAGTCTATGTATGCAATGTGTCCTATTTTCTATGGTTGTTTTTTATGATCTTTCTCTTTATTGTTCATTATAAGCAATTTTTATTTTGATATTGAAATAGCTTGATTCTTGTTTCTTGTGCTCATTTTATTCTTGCATCTGTGGGTCTATAATTTTCCTCAAATTTGGAAAAAAAATTTTAGCCATCACTTTTTTTAATTCCTTCTCTTTAATGGACCTCAGTTGCACACACGTTTGCTTGCTTCATTTGTCTACAAATTCAGTTTTTGATAGTTCCTATCTCTATGTCTTCAAGCTCATTGATCATTTCTTCTGCAGTATTAATCTGCTTTAATTTCCCTCCAATAGATTTTTCATTCCAGTGTTTTAACATTATCTTCATAAGTTCAATTTGTGTCTTTTGATATCTTCTATGTATCTTGATTTTTAACATATGGAATAAAATCATAGTAATGCTTTTAGTATATTTGTCTACGACTGGTATTAATTATATTATTTCTGGGTTGGTTTTATTTCCCCTCACTATTAGTTGTGTTTTCCTTGTTTTTTTGTGTGTGCTTTTTCCTTAAAACAGATACAGACACACAAATAAAAAGTTTTACTTGCTGAGAGCTATATTAATTTTATTCTCATACATATTCTTATGTTTTGCTCTAAGATGCTGGTACTTGGAAGGTAACTTTGAGGTCTTGCTATTAAGCTTTTTTAGGTCACACAAAAACTACATTGAGTCTAGGGTTAATTTTTCCCCATTACTGAGGCATGGCCCTTCTTTGTTCTTTAACTTATGCTTCCTAAATTGTCAAGTTTTCTACTGTGTTTGTGTTTGGAACACAAACTATTCAGAGCTTATGTGAAAATCAGGCACTGTCCCTATAATAATTTTGAATGACTCCTTACCTGGTCTGTGATAGTTTGTTCACACTTGATATACTGATCAGCTTTCTAATGAATCCTCAAAGAGGGAAACATTGCAGCTTCCTAGATTATCTGTAGACAGCTCTCATCTCTATGTTGCCTGTGGACACTAGCCACCTTGTCTTCCTGGGCTCCCAGCTTCATCTACTTAACACAAAATGACTGTGTATTTCTTTTTTTTCATTTTAATTACTTTTATTTTTTTAACTTTTTATTTATGTTCATTTATTGGTGCATTGTAATTATACATTTTGATATATGTCAGGGTATGAACATCATACTTGGGTTCCCTTTTTCTTCCCTGTGGCCTGAAAACTGACTCCAAACAGTAAGCTGAAGCAATCCTAGGGTTCATTTCTTAAGGGTTGCTTTCCTTCATTGCCCAACAATAGTCAATGTATCAAGTACTGTGGTAGTCAACTTTCCATTGCTGTGACAAAATGCCTGAGATAAACAACTTAAAAGGAGGAAAGGTTTATGTTAGCTCATGGTTTCAGAGGTTTCAGTTCATGGTTACTTGGCCCTGTTGTTTTGGGATTTTGGCAGCACAATATATGATGGCATAGGATATGATAAGGAAGCTGCTCACTTCATGGCAGTGAGGGAGCAAAGAGAGAAAGGAGGAACCTGGGTCCCTATATCTGCTACAAGGGCATGCCCTCAATGACCTAACATCCTACTAGGCCTCATCATCTCCTAGAGGTTCTAACACCTCCCAACTGTGTGAGAGGCTGGTGACCAAGCCTTGGACACATGTGCCCTTGAGGGACTTTTCAGACTCAGAATATAGCAAACACCATTGCTCGATGAATTTTGTTCAGTTTTTTAGTTGTTAGTTGGTTGAATAAATTCAGATGTTCCTCCATCTTAACCAGAGGACTGAAACTGAGGTGAATTTTAATCACTAATAATATCTGGAGTTCAATTTTTCAGATCAAATAAAATTCCAAAGTAATGTTTATTCATCCAATTTTTTCTAAATATATTGTGAAAAGTGCTAAGTGGAATAATGTGAGAGACACAAAGTCACTTAACACATATCTTTTTTTTTCTCATGGAGTATGTAACCATGATTGCGTATCTCCTTTGCCTATAAGTATGTCAATACTTTCAGAGAGTAGATGTTGGTTTGTAGGGGGAATAAAAATAAAATAGGCATTTTTATACCTGGTCTGTTACCTCAAGAGTAACACTGAACAAGTGTTTCATCAGAAACATCAATCTCTTTATCTGGAAATATTTTAAGCTCTAGAGCTTTATTTCCTCCATCCTACCTTCAGGATGCTGTAAAAGAAAGTAAAGGGTTATATGTTTTCTTTCATTTGTGGAATCTAGGGAGAAAATAGGAAACAAAAGGCACTTCTGATAAATGAAAGAGACAAGTAGAATAGAGCAAGGAGATAGGAGGGAGTGGAGAGGGGGAAAAGTAGGCTTGAGGAAGGAAACTGGCCAAATAATATTGTCTCCATATATGGAGGTATCACTGTCAACCTTACTATCATGTATGGGGAGGGAAGAGGGGGGCAGCAGGATGGGGTTAGGAGGGAACCACATCAAGAGATATTGTGTGCATATATGAAAGCATCACTTTGAATCTCACTATGATATATAATTCTATTGCACCAATAAAAATCTAAAAAATTATTTAGAAATAAATGCAGGAAGCTGGGCGTGGTGGCACACGCTTGTAATCCCAGTACTTAGGAGGCTGAGACAGGAGGATCGCAGGTTTGCGGCCAGCCTCAGCAACTTGTGAGGGCTTCCACAACCTAGTGAGACCCTGTTTCAAAATAAATAACAAAATAGGGCTGGAGATATAGCTCAAAGGTAGAACCCCCCTGGGTTCAATCCCCAGTACCACACAAAAAAAGAAAGAAATGCAGGAAATCATGGGTATATATGAACATTTTAATTAAAAGCCAAAACTAATAGAATATCATTGATATCTCAGAATTCAAACATAAGTTCACAACATGGGTGTTTACCATCTTGTTGTTTCATCTTTTCATATCAATTATCATTTTCTTATTACTTTAGCATTGCATTAGAAATATCCCACTGGGCTTTGTTGGAAGTTCAAAGTGGCATTCCATCACTTTTCACTATGTTCCTATGACTTCTTAATCGGATACTGACAATGAAAATAATGCTATTTAAAATGAGAGAGATGTAGCCTGCCATAGGTGTGTAATTGGTGAACCAGTTGACTGGCAGTTGTGAGTCCTAGTTAAGTGTACCAAGCAGTTATGCCATGCTGATACAGAGAGCTGATTGAATAATAGAAATGGCAGTTTATGAACTAAATATACTTCAGTAATAATGAATACAGGGAACATGCTACTCCTGTTTCAAATAAAAACTAGCTTTTGAGGTTTCATTAACTCTTTCAGGATGATAATGTGTTACCTGATAGTACCATGGAGTTTACTCCTATTGAGAGACAGAGAGATTTATGAAATGCCCAAGATAAACAGAACATACCTCTCCTTATCATTTTATGGAATAAAAAGTGTGAAGCCTAATGAGATAAAATACTTGACCAAGCCCAGCATGATGGCACATGCCTATAATCTCTGTACTTGGGGGACTGAGACAGGAGGATCACAGGTTTGAGGTCAGCCTCAGCAATTTAAAGAGACCCTGTTTCAAAATAAAATTATAAAAAGGGCTGACAGTGTAGTTTGGAGGTAGAATGCCCCTGGGTTCAATCCCCTAGTTTAAAAAAAATGAAAGAGATAAAAAAGTTGAAGATTAAAAAGCAAACAAACAAAAATATTTGACCAGCTAGCCAGGAGCAGAAGGAGAACTATAACACAGGACTCCTCATCACCACACTACCTTTCTAGAAACCATATCATTCCCCAAGGAGAGCAAGAGGAAAAACATGAACACCCAACACACTTCCACAGTTATTGCAAATTACCTAAAAGAAAAGAAATAGGAGAAAAAAAGAAAGGGTTAAGTCAGCTCCAGCAGTGGCAGATGGACCCAATATTTATTCAAGTATTTTTTTGGCAGAGACAACCAGTTATGCCACAGTCCAGCATGCCCATTTCCTGCCACCTTGTTCTACATTTCCCACAAGACCGTGGACTTTTATTCAAGATCACTCTGCTCTGAAATGTGTCCTGTCTCTGAAGAAAGAGAGAAAACGGAATTAAATATTTGAGATTCCAACAGAAAATATTACATCCTTCTACTTTCCCTACCATATGATAAAATTCTCTAAGAGAACTGCTTAAATATTTTGTCCCCAATAATTTTCCCGAGAACATTGGAATTGGTTCCCACAGACAGAAGCACAGCAGCAGTTTCAAATTCATTCGACAAAGGGGATAGGCATGCAAAGTGACAACCAAGCTTTTGACCAAAAGAACTTTGTGTCACCTTTGCCAATTTGTGTCAGTAGATATTTTTTGGTAGAGTCCTTATATCCTCTTCCAGATATATTTACTTATCAGGCAGAAACATTTTACGTCTATAGATAAGACATCATACTTTGTGTTGTGGGTCTATAATTTAGAAAATTTAAACATGCTTGCTGTCTCGGTCAGCATTCTCACTGCTGTTAACCAATAAGTGTGATCACACAACTTAGAGGAAAATAGATTTATTTGCTCACAGTTTTTGGAGATTTTAAAGAGATTCAGTCTATGTCAGGCTGGGTCTGTGGAGCTCAGGGCCCTCTGCTCTCATATTATGGAGACTGGAAGAAAAAGAGAGAGCAAGTGGAGGAGGAACCATAATAATCCCCAAGGCCACATACCCAGGGACTCCTCCTTAGCAACCAAGCCCCACTTCTAACATTGCTACCTTGTTTCCATGAGGGCTAGGGGGATATTCTAAACCCAAACCACTACACATGGAGAGTACACTACACATGTACTCTCAAAGAGAGTACAGTCCATAAGGAAAATTATGTTTTATTGCATGACAGTGTGAAAAATGGGCTATCTTAAGAGTTATGAGAAAGCTAGAAATGTGATAGTGTAGATATCAGAGAAAAGAGAAGTGTCTTGATGGTGTTACCCAGAGGTAGAAGGAAACAATACAGCATGTAGCCTTAAGTGATGAATGTATTGCAGAAGAAGGGATGGAGGGTAGATGACAGTGAGCAGTGGCTCCCAAAGTGTGATCCCCAGAGCAGTAGCATCAGCACTTCCTGGGAGAGTGTTAGAAAAATACATTTTTAAGCCCCACCCCATACTACTGAGAAATGCTGAGTCCGGGGACCAGCCATCTGGTTTAATCCCCTAGGTGATTCTGAAGCACAGTCAATTTTGAGAAGCACTAACAGGAGGCATCCAGGACAAAGAGACAAGGCGGTAAAGTATGGGGCATATATAGCAAGAGGCCCTTGTGGCCGACTGAAGGATAGGTAAAGGTGATTAGGCAGATGAAAACAAATATGTAGCTGGAGAAGCGTGAAGAAGGCTTAAATTACCAACCTGCAGAGTTCTAATGTTATGCTGTGAATAATGCACATCTGAGGGTGTTTTTCTTGGTAATAGTTTTATTTGAGAAGTAGAGAAATGTTATCATTAATACATCTCAGAAATATGAATGCAATAATGTTGTATAAGAGGAGTTAGAATAGAGGTCAAATAATGATGTGAAGAGTTGGGAGATTTATAGTAATCCACACAAGCAAGAAGTATAAGAGTTTGAATTACAGTGTTGAAAACAGGAATGGAGAGAAATAAATAGAGCTGAGAAATACTTTATTTGCTTAAGTGGTCAGTTGCAAGAGGTGTTTCAAATGTTTTGGAATCAGATGTATTTGGTCTCTGATTAGCGATGAAGTATGAGGAAGAAGGAGGATAAATTCAGATGAATTTACTTGGGGAATTCAGATGGAGATTGTGCCATGAATAGTGATGGGGATATTAGCAAGAGACAGTGTTTGGGGGGAAGAATATAAGATTCCTTTTGCACATACACATTTCTAAATGCTCATGACACATTCAAGTAGAAATAGCCAACATATATCTAGAAATGCAGATCTCTCTTTCAATAGAAGGGCATTAAATTATATTACCAGGGCTGGGATATAGCTCAGTAGCAAAATGCTTGCCTTGGAAATGCAACACCCTGGGTTTGAACCTCAGTTCCAAAAAGAAAAGACAAAACAACAACAACAACAACAATAAAAATCAAAGAGCCAAAAAAACCAAACCGTACTACCAGTTTTTGTTTGATATCACTCCCCAGCTATTTAAATATTAATCTAGGAATCTTTAGTGCATCAGCAAGTTTGCTTATTTGATTTTAGTCATAATCTATTGGCTAATGTTGGAATAGATAATGGTTCTGGCATGGCTGATGTTGTTTCCCCTAATACCTTGCTCAGTTCTCAGGCTATAGCTTTTATAGACTGTTTTTAGTGATCCCATTAATATGGGACGATCTCTGTATTTGGCTGAACACCACTTGCAAAAACTAGATGGCAGATCTGGCTTCCTGTTGGCCGTGAGTGCCAGGAGTTCATGAGCCAGGGGGTGTTTTAGCTTGCACTGCTCAAGGGGCCTTTCCTTAACTGATTTACAGCTTCTAACCTACCAACTGTGAACTGCATTCTCTTACCACCTGAATGGTCTTTTGCATTTATTCCCTGGCAACTATTATGCAAAAAAGGGTTTTCAGTGTTATTGTATCATTCTTTTATTCTAATAAATAATAGGTCAGTTGTTCCACAGAGGCAAAGAGAAATGTTATGCAATAAAAAAGTTACTTTTGAACTTTAATGCTTAAAACCCTGAGCAAATTTGTGGTTTCCAAGGCAATTACTCTCTGATTTGCGTTAGCTATCATTAATAGCTTGTGACTATTATTATCCTTCTCTTATAGTTTCCTTTGATTTTTATAGTATAAAATGTAACACAGAGCTAGAAAAACCACACGGTACATATGAGCAGTTTAGTAAAATTTGTATGGAGAATAATACCCTTGACTCTGTCACCCAGTTCAAGAAATGAACTGTCAGATCCCTAGAGTCCCCTTGCATTTGCCTCATCCCAGTCCTAACACTCTCCCTGCCCCTAAAGGTAGCCACTAATTTGACATTTATGATAATCAATTTGCTCTCCTTTATAGTTTTTTTTTTTTTTACGGTACCGGGGGTTGAACCCAGGGGCGTTTTACCTCCAAGCTCCCCCCGCCCCGGCCCTATTTTTATACTTTATTTTGAAACCGGGCCTCACGAAGTTGCAGATGGCCTCACTAAGTAGCTGAGGCTGGCCACGAACCCGGATCCTCCGGTCTCTGCCTCCCAAGTACTGGGATTACAAGTGTGCGCCACCACACCCAGCCTCCTTCATAGTTTTATAGGAGAATAAGCACCCTTAAACATTATAATTTACTTTTGCCTTTTTTTATTTTGTATATATTCTAATAGTTTCTTTATCTGTAATGTAATAGTCAGAATCAGGGTTCTCTAGAGAAACAAAATCAACCAATAAATAAAACTAACTGTATACACACACATACACACACACACACACACACACACACACACAAACACTCACATGATGCAATAACACCAAAAAACTTTTGCATAATAGTTGTCAGAGAATAAATTCAAAAGACCATTCAGATGGTATGAGACTATATATCAGTTAAGGAAAGGAAAAGTCCCTTGAACAGCACAAGGTAGAGAGAGAGTGAGAGATTGATTGATTTAAATAATTGGCACACATGATATATGATTACAGAGTGGCGGTAAATCTTTTTGCTTCTCTTTTCCATGATGTTAGCAGCCACTGATGCTCAGGTATGTTGACTCATTAGAGGTTGTAAAATAGTGATATTATTATTCATTCATTTCTTCTTCATTCGTTAGCTGAATAAATTTTAAGGAGAAACATCCCCTTCTCTACTCCTCTGTGTCCCCGGGTCTCCAACACTTTCTGTGGGTTCCTTCTCACCAGCCAAATTAATTAACCCTTCCCTTCAGATGTGCTGGGTACTTTTATACACAGCATTGACTGGAATTTTATAATAACCCTGTGAAGTTGATATTATTATTTGCATCATTTTGATAAGGAGAGTGAGTTTCAGAGAACAATTAACTTGTTCAAATTTACAATAAGCCAGGCATGGTGGCACACACTTGTAATCCCAGTACTTGGGAAGCTGAGTCAGGAGGATTGCAAAGCCAGCCTCAGTAACTTAGCAAGACCCTCGGCAACTTAATGAGACCTATTCCATACTAAAAAATAAAATAAAGCTGGAGGTGTAGCTCAGAGGTAGAACACCACTGGGTTCAATCTCTAGTACCAGAAAAAAAAAGAATTTACAATATATGTGGTAAACAAAGATTTGAACACAGGTTTAGCTTTTACTTATTCCTCTATATAAGAATTTTTTCCTCTAAATTATATTAAAATTTATATTACAAATTCAAATATTTTCAAATATATTATTATTTCATAGCATGTACTTTGCCATTCATCTGCTTTCTACATTAATAAATGGGCCTGTGCAAAAGGTTCTCATGGGATATATGATACATGAGACCACGCATCTCCACTATGGTTCTCTCCATTCACCTGTCCTCTCTCAAGTTCTCGTCAGCATATTGTTTTGCCTTCCTGCAACCCTGACCTAGCTTTCCATTCCTTTTTTTCCCTATTTTTTTATTACTTTCTTTTCCTTAAATGTTCCCTTTGGATTCATTAGCACTACCATCTCTTGTCTTTCCACCCGCTCTTCATGTCACCGACTTCTCATATCAACATGGCTCCATCACATCGACTCTTCTTCCCTCACATGTTGGATGGTCCACCCTCTTCCCGTCTCTTCTTCTTCACTACAGATTTCCTAGAAAGGTCATCTAAACCAAAACCATACTTATCACCTCTATGCCAGCGACACTGAAGCTTATGTCTTCACCATTTATCTCTCTGATTATGTGACAATTTTACTTGGTGAAAATCTTTGAAAAATTACTTTGTGTTACTTCAAAATCAACATGCCAGTAGTTGATCCCATTGTCTTTCCAGGTTAAAAGAATTTGAGTTTCTACATAGTCTTGGATAAACATAATTACCATAGGCAGGAACCCACGTCATCCTTTTGAATCTTCCCAGACCCTTTATATCCTATACTTTACTCCTAAAGCTAATTATTAAGTCCAAGTTCAAAGAATGGGATTTGGACTCAAATATATCTTATGAGGAATCCTGTCTACATCACTTATTATTAATGTGACTCGAATAGAATGAATTAAACTCTTAAAATCCCAGTTTTCTCACCAGTATAAAATAGACACTAATAGGTTTAGAGAAATGCTTAAAACATGAGCATTGGGTTTTTAGTATTTCTTTTTATTAATTTTACTCTCAATGTACATATGAGGTATTCTGGACCAGAAACATATTATTTATTATTTATTTAATGTTACAGTTGGGATCTTTGTCCCCAAAAGCCCATGTGTTCAAGGCTTGGTCTCCAGCCTGTGGTGGTAGTGGGAGGTGGTGAGACCTTTAGAAGGTGGGGTCTAGTGGGAGGAAGGTAGGCCACTGTGGTTGTGCCCTTGAAGGGGCGACGAGGGCCCTTTCCCCTTCCTGTCTCTGCTTTTTGCTTCCTGGACACCATGAGGTTAGCCGCTTCGCTCCACCATGTGCTTCCCACCATGGTGTTCTGCCTCGCCACAGGCCCTAAAACAATGGCACCTCTGAAACCATGAGCCAAATAAGTCTTTTCTCCTTCTAAGTTGATTATCTCAGGCATTATGTCACAGTGATGGAGAGCTAACACACATAATAACTAAATCTGTCCCTCTTACTCCATCCTTACCCTGAAGGCAACATAATAATAGCCAGATAAATATGTCACACAAGTGGCCAGGCATTCCATAAGAAAGCAAGCAACAGAGAAAATAGATTTGAGGCCACTGATATATGGAAGAGAGGCGCCCACTCCCTCCCTTCCTAAAAGGAGGGAGAAAACCTGTGTTCCTTAGAGACAAAATGGAGAGGATTATGGATTCTTTAGCCCAGGATCTCCTTCAGCAGCCAGATCTCTCCATGGCCTTTATATCCCTTGCCTTATAAATTAGGAATGTCTCTGACTTCAATTCATTCTGATGGTTGTATGTCATCACAGTTGCTCACTTTCAGAACCCACTGGTAGCCATTGATCAGCGTTCCCTACTCTCCCAAACCCTGGGCTTCATTTACCCTTGAAATGTAAGGAGCTGATAGAGCTCCAGTGCTTCTGGCTTCTGGGGAAATTAAACCAGGGGGCCTAAACCAAGTTGTAAATATTTGGCCTTCTCAGAGTGATAAAAATAGTTTGTTATCCTTTGGGAAGGAGCAATTAACTTGACAAATGGCTATAGATCTAATCTGCACAGTATGTGAAAGGTAAAAAAAAAATTCTAGGGGAAATGAGGCAAATATTCTCTGTCTTCATATCATATATATTTCCACATCCCGGAAGACTGGTCCTTTTGTAATAGCACTGAGAAATTCAAGAAAGATTTGTTTCGTCATGCATCAATTTTCTGCAGGTGCTGTAACAATTTGCTACAAACTGGTAGCTTACTTAAAACAAATGAAGTTTAATGTTTTATGATTCTTGAGACCAGAAATCTAAAATGAGACTCACTGAGCTAAAATTGAAATGTTGGCAGGGATATACTCCCTCCAAAGGCTCTCAGGAAAAATCCATTCCTTGCTTCTTCAGCTTCTGGTGGCTGCCAGCATTCCATGGCATGTGGCCTCATTAATCTAATCTCTACTTCCATCTTCCCATCATCTTTACCTTTATGTGTGTGTAAAATATCCCTCTGCCTCCATCATATGAGGATACATGTGATTGTATTTACAGCTCACACAGATAATCAAAGATAATTTCACCATGTCAAGAAATATGTATGTTAATATATATGACATTCGTGGTTCCAGGTTTTGGGACATGTCTATCTTTGGGGAGCAGGTATTTTTTTGACCTGCTACATCTCAAAATAGAAAAGAAAAAAGAAAATAATAAGTATCATTTATTTGCTTCTGTGGTTCTCTTGACATGTGGCATTATCACCTAAATAGCTTCAGAATCAGGGTTTTCCTCCTCATCGCCGTTCTTTAGGAAAGAACCAGGTCTTGCCTGAGTTATTACTACAACCACCACCTCCATGCTTGTCTTCCTACCTTGAGACTTAAATTCTTCACATTTCTCCTCACCAAAGGGAGTCATCTTTCAAAATAAGCTTGGTCAGAGATCATTGGTCAACATAAAAGTCTGCAGTGGTTCCTCATGGCGTGAAGCCCATCACCCCCGAGTTGTCCTCTGGTACCTCAGTCCTCCTATCCCACTCTCGGTGTGCGGTTCTTGCACAGTGCTCAACCTGTGTATCAGCTGTTCTTACTGAGGTACCACTGCTGCTCTAAACTTCATCACCTTTCTGACTTCTCCTTCAAGACTGAGTTCAAACATCTTCTCATTTAAGAAGTTTTTCATAAAACATCAATCTCTTCTGGGCCCTCTGCACATGTGGTTTCTCTGGCAGAAGCCACATTTGCCTTCAAATCCTAGTTCTACCTCTTATTAGCCATGGTCATTGAAATTCTCTTGCTCAGTATATCCTCATCTGAAAAACATGGTTAATTATAGTACTTATATCACTAGATTGCTTTAAAGATTAAATAGGATAGGATATTTAAAGCAGGATATTTGACACTGTACTATATATAATTGTATCTCTATCATCTATCACTTATCTGTCATAACATTCTTTATCAGTTATGATTTCTATAAGGACAGGAACTCTTCATTTCTTTTCTTAATAATATATTTGAATTTGTGGTCTGCTATAGTATCTGGTACAAAGTAGGGTACTATAGGATCTGGTACAAATTAAAGTTCATTTAATTTTGTTTGTTAAGTGACTAAGATAATGATTTTCCCAATGAACTATGTTCAATAGAAAAAAACCCAAGACAATTACTTCTCTTTTCTGCAATGAAAAGAAAATGTATATCAATTAGAAACATCTCAAATTTTACCATTTATTTCATGTAAGTAAAGGGTGTTTTCAAAAACAAAAGCATTGATTATCATTACGATCTTTAAGACTGTTACTGAAAATTTGCGTAAATTCTAATTTTTTTTCAGTTGAATATTGATGCAATATCTATTTTTCCCAGAAGTTAAAAAGGTGGCAGGCCACTCCTAAGTTTTTCTTTGGAGCTGTTTACTTAACACATTTATTGAATAAAGAGAGAATTAAAATACTGGCCTTCACTTTTGAATCTATTTAAAATTCCCTTATGCATGAATTCTGATTTAGCTACTTATTGCTGAATAGCAATATCACCCAGAATTTAAGGTCTCAAACAACCATTTATTTTTTATTAGAATTCGTATAATAGGAATTCATAATATGCCCAGTCAATGTTTACTCTGATCCACGTGACATTACTCGGGGCTGGAAGAACCACTTTTATGTGACTACTTCACTCCTGTGACTGGTGCTTCCATGCACTTTGGCTCCTCCTTCCCTCCCTCCCTCTCTCCCTCCTCTTCCCTCCCTCTCTCCCTCCTCTTCCCTCCTCTCCTCTCTGCCTTCCCCACCCTGCCCCATACATGGCAGTGTCATCTTCCTCAGCCTCCCACATGGCTTGGACTTCTTACATCATCATGCTCCTGGTAGCCATACTCCTTTAATCCCACTGGCCCAGTCTTACTGTAGTCTATTTGTCCAATCGGTCATAGGGTCCATTCAGATTAAAGATGTAAAACTAGATTCTACTCTACCTCCTGATGTAGCAGTTGCAAATGTCCATTGACAACAAGCATTTGGCATGAAACACAGTTGTTGCAATCATTTTGGAAATCACGATTGAGCAATGTGTGTTTTAGAAACTTGCTATTCCAAATGTGATGCACAGACCAACAACATGGGCATTACCTAGAAATATAGAATGGTGGGGGGGGTAAACCCAATTAAATCCAAATCTGCTCTGTAACAAGATCCATAACTGATTCACATGCACATTAAGGTCTGTGATACACTGTACCAGTTGATTACACCTTGGAATTCTCCAGTGTTACGAAGACCATACCTAATCTATAAAGTTGTCTGGAAGCATCTCTGTTAAATAAATTAATCCTCACTTTACTGATTAGGAAACTGAGGCATCAAAGCTTACATAAGTGCCAGGCGTGGTAGCATACACCTGTAATCCCAGTACTTGGGAGGCTGAGTCAGGAGGATCCGGGTTTGCCGCCAGCCTCAGCTACATAGTAAGGCCCTCTGCAACTTAGTGAGACCCTGTTTCAAAACAAAGAATAAAAAATAGGGCTGGGGGTGTAGCTCAGAGGTAGAATGCCCCGGGTTCAATCCCCAGTACCACACACACACACACACACACACACACACACACAAAGAAAACCCTAACATAAGTAAAGGAAAATAGGTATATAATCTTTTAATGATTCACAGGTTGGTTGGTTGGTTGGTTAGTTGGTTGGTTTGTTCTTGTACTCAGTCAAGTTGTGAGACTGGTCCTTTCCTTCCTTGATGAGATATCTGCTTTCAGATTTTAAAAGAGAACAACTGTTCAGAGATATTTTCCTGTTTATACCTTAAGGTATATGTAGGAAGTCAGAGAGCTGAAGAGGCATAATCTAACTCCCCACATGCCAGTGCCATTAACACTGCCCTTCTTTTCCTTTCAAGAATTCAGCAATTCTTGAAAATGGCAATGTTGATTAAGAACTCAATTTTCAAATTCTGTCTCTTACTGCCATTTATAGTGGTGAGATAAGTCCTTCTTTCTGTTTGAATATGATCCCTTTGCTACAGCAAACCAGGAGTGAAGCTTTCTTTCTTTCTTTTTTTTTAAATAATCACTAAATGCCTTAAGGAAGGATTAATTATTAATTATAAATGTTTTATATTTTAAATAGAAGGAAAGTACTTGTGCTTTGTTCCTCACATTTCTAGCCAGAACTCCCCAGCTCCTCGGGTATCCCTCTTAATAAAATTATATGATTTACACTCGAGTCTCCTCCCAAGCCCACTTAAACACACTTAGCTTTGCTGTTTGCCAATGGGAGGCTATGAGCAACGTCTTTGTTCTGCTAAACCTTCTCCTAGCCTTAAAAAGAAAAGAATAAGGAAGCAAATGTACTCCTTCCCCAGAATACAAAGCTAGGTACCCACAGTTATATTTTCATGACAAAGCTTTATCTGACTAAGGTGTGATTCAGAAATGACAAAGATTCCAGTTAATACCCAGTTAGTCAAACCAAATTTTATAACACAAAGGCTCTGTCTATTCCCATTTTAATTTAAAAGGACTTTAGTTCCTAACCAACCTTATACACAAGGCCAAAATCCTTCTGTCATTATAAGGTCTTCTTCAAGCTTTAAGGATAAAGAACTTAGTAAAGGCATATATTTCTTAATGGAATAGTTTGTTGTGTGCATTAAAATGTTGGTTGGAGGGGGTCTTAGCTGACTTGGAATGTACATGCCTAACTGATTTACATATGGCTATTTATTTGCATTTCCACTCCCCCCACCAGGCCATGAAGGGTTCCCTAGTGGAAAGTGTGTCTTATTTACCCCTACATGCCAGACACTTTGCATAGCACCAGACATGTGGAAAATTTTTGATAAATGTTGCATAGATGGATAAATAAATGAATATATTTACAAAGTGGCCTAGATGGCGCTGACCAAACTGTAATCGACTGCAGCCTTTTCATGTCGTTCCTGCTGTTGCAGAGAAGGAAGGCCACAGAGAGGAGGCTGAAGCATGACAGGCAGGCAGCTGCTGCTTGATTCTTTGTCTGAGGGGGCTCACAAGCAGAGTTTCCCTCCCAGCTCTGTTTGGTCTCATTACATGCGGGATCAGGCCTCCGCCGTTCCAGACTTCTGCACGCAGCCCTCCAGAGGGCTGTCAGCTTCCTCGTCTCTGCCAGATGAGTTGACAATGCTCTACATGAAACACGGGACTCTCCACCTTTAAGGGATTTTTTTTAACAGAAGAAAATATACATATATGTTTGTAAAAGAGTATGCAGGGTTTTTGTTGTTATTGTTCTGTTATTTCTCTGCAGGATCCAAATTACCCAGAGGTGGGTATTTCCTAAGGCTAATAATGAAAGCTCGATGGTGCTATTCTTGTTATTTTATATTATGGGGGTGTAGAATACTAATCCTACATTAAGGTTTTCCTGTTTATAAGTTCTTCCTCTTCAATGTTTATCAGAGTGTTGCTCTCTTTTGTTGACTTTCTTTGTTCAAAGTCTTAGGGTAATCACTTCATCTAAGTTGCTATTTGTAGATTGGGGGGGACCTCTCTCCCACCTCCTTGTGTCACAAGAAGTGCACCTTTCCTGGCAGCCAGACTCATCTGTGTCTATCGCTTCCCAGTTTTTATATAGGTTTACTACAAGCACAATGCTGTTCTCTGTCAAACTGCCCTGGTCCTTTGGATGTGTTCTCATCCCTGTCCCACATCGTGGCCAAAACCGCCACGTGGGTTGGCATGCTCAGCAGCCTGGCTGTGCTGTCTCCCTTTTACTGAGGCCAGCATTCCGTCCTTCCTCTCCTAGCAGACTATACACTGGCAGAGGTGCGCTTCCCTCCTGCCTTTCTGTGCTGGCTTATGGCAGTTCACAGACATGTCTGCACATTTTTACCTGTATGCAGTTTTTCAATACCGGGAAATGTAATTCTTTCTTTCTTTCTTCCTTTCTTCTTTTATGCCTTTCTGTCTTTTCATTGTTTCTTTATACTTCCTCTTTAGTATCCCCAAAAGGATTTGCATGAAGACAGAAGGTGATATTTCTTTGTATTTCCCAATATTTACTTGCATCTAAATACATGCCGTTCACTGGATATGATTCATCCTCTTAACCTTACATTCTTTACCAAGCCTCTTTTTCTAGGCCTCCTTCAGTAGCTACTTCAAATTTGGGTGTAGAGGTGCTCTGAGAGTGCCCCTTCAGACCTTCCCCAAAAGGAAATCATGATTTTTCACTTAAGGTGAGAACTACATTAGCCCGATTCCACAGATATTTGGGGAGCCCTAGAGCTACTGACTGCTAATCCATGGTAAAGTCACTTCTCTAACCATGAGCTCACCCTTTTCCAGATAGGAGAAGGAAGCTTGGAATGAAAGCTGCCAGAAGGAATTTAGCTTCTCTCCTCCAATGTGCCCTCGCCTTACACCTGCTATTTTTAGTAATTAAAGTAAAAGGATATTGATCATGAGTAAAAGATCATGAGTTCCCTTCCATACTTTTCCATGCCCAGTTGCCTCCAACCACTCTATAATAGGTAATAAGAAATTGAGTCTGTTTAGAATTTTGTTTTTGGCTTCTAGTATCCAGGGATGGTTTTTCTACACGTTCTCCCCAAAAAAATAAGGCTTACTGCATGGACATTGTAAGCATGTAGACAAACAGGTATAGCTTAAAATAGAAAATAGATTTATTAGATTGGTTCTTTGTATGAACGAAATCTTATAGTAAGTCTACACATTTGTATGTTACTTTCTGCTTTTGCAAATGGTATTGATAATTGTCTAAGGCCTCACAACAACCCAGAGATGTAAATAGACAAGATGTAGATTCCTATGCTCCTGACTTTTAGGTAATGGAACTAATGAGGGGTTGAGTCAGGATGTCAGGAGAAAAAGAAACCAGTTCTTTTGATTTGCAATTATTATTATTTTTATTTTTGGTCTTTACAGAATTGTTTGCACTTATTTTGGAACAAGTATGTTGCTATCAAACAAAAGCTGCTAACTCCTCATGAATCCATTGTATAAGTACAAGGTGAATTTTCTAGAGACTCTGTCATTCTAAAGAAATGATTTTTAGAATAATTACTAACATGGATATTGGAATCCAGTCTGTGACACATCTGTAATACCTGAAGACAGAGCTAGATTTCCCTTTAGTTCAGGAAAGAATTACTTTACAATATTGCGACTTATTACGTGTTTCATAAAGGGAAATATATAATTAAATGCTGGAGAATGAGAGAGAAACACACACACACACACACACACACACACACACACACACCAAGAGTAAGTGAGTGAGAGAGAAAAGGATTTATGACCATTTATATTATGGGAGTGTTCCCTCTGCACCACAGTACTTATATATGTGAGCATTATAATTTGGAGGCCCACATAGATTTCAGATAATATGAATATCCTCATTTGATGGCTTCGTGTGGGATGAATTACTCAACAATTTTTTATAAATCCTCGTACTTTCTGACACTGTGTGTTGAATTCATTGAGCTTCCTAGTTCTAGTCACAAGTGTCTGTCTGCCTCTCTCCTCTCTCGTTCTCTTTCTCTCATTCTGTCTCTTTTCAACCACAGAACGGTTCAGGAAGAATTCATTCAATTTTATGATACATTTGAAATTTTGTTGGTGATCAGTCTGACACATCTAAGTTAGTACCAAAGAATCTAGATTTAGCTTGTCATCCTGTCCTAAATTCAACAAAAATGTACTCCTTAGAGTCTTGAATTCCTCGACAATAGCAAGGATGTTAACCACAAATTTGGGGGGAAACCTCATTCATATTTTACTGTATCATTGAATGTGTTCCTCAGTTAAAAAAATACAAAAAAGATGAAAACATGTTACTTACTTGTAGTAGAAAGACACCTTTTACCTTACATTGAAAAGCTTCCCAACCTTGCTGCTTAGGAAGGGAAAGCTATTGTGTTGAATAACAATGCCAACTCGGAGGACACAGAGACTTCACATAAAGGGTTAGCAATATCTCTTTTTAAAATGTCAGGGCTCTTTCAGAGCTGAGAACATTTCTCTCAGAATGATAACAAAATGCCCCGCTACTGCCTGTACTTCCACAGCGACTTCACTCCCTCCTTTCCACCCTTTTGCCAAATGCTAGACAAAATACTTCCAAACAGGACCGTACTTACACAATGCAAGAATCACAGCAAAAAAAGGGCCTGACCTTTGATTATTCTGAACCTAGCTTCAGATCTGATTAAGACCTCGGATGAAATTTCCACAATCCAGCTTCTTCATGAAGGTACAGATCCCTGCTGGTAAATCTGGAAGCTGGAGAGGATTTACTCCCTTTTAGAAGTCCTAATCATTAGCAATAGACACCTGCCAAGGGGTAACTACTCTAAGTTACAGAATAAAAATTCAGAATTGCTCTAGTGGAGGACTAGCTACTTTCAACTGGCAAGTCTTAGAAAAATTTGATGGGAAGTTTCTACATACTCTGTTTTGTTATTGTTGATCAACACAGATTCCAATTATACAGTGACTTGCATTTGGGGCTCTTTTCTCAGAGGAATAAACAGTAACTTATGACTAGCTGTCATTTATGCTTCACAAATAAATGAAATAGGTGAACATCTGATTTTATTTTAAGGGTTTTCAAAACATTTTTTTTATCCTCTTCCTCCTATTATTTTGTCTCCTGCTTCATACAATGTTTAGAATCCCTGCCATTGACGTCATACTTTAGGGCTACGATGTCATTTGCAAAAAACCAGTGATTTCCATCATGTGTTGCTTGCATTTTGATTCATTCTGATATTTAGATATTAAAACAAAAATGTATTTTTTCTCTTGATTTCTTGGTTGGCTGGACTCAGTTAGGAGGTGCTTTTGCTATATGTGGTTTGTCTGAGGCCCCTCCTGCAGTCACCTGTGAACTGAGCTGGGGCCAGAATGTCTATAAGAACCCCTATGTGCCTGCATATCTTCCCTGGGCTTTCTCCTTGGAAGTCTAGTTAGACTCTCTTTGCAAAATGGAAGCTGCCTTTCAATAGGGTAAGCTACAGTGTGCAAGGACTTACCAAGCCCTTGTTTGCATTGTGAGTGTTAATATAGCCAAGGAAGCCTCCTGGCCAAGTCCCAGAGTCAACGTGGGACTTCACGGATATACCAAGGCGTGGTCCATTAGGAGCCACCACTGTAATTCTGTCATATCAGATAAAAAATCATAAGATCATAAGCATAGGCATCCTCATATGTAGGTAACACTTTATGATGTGAATAGTACTTTTCTCACTTCTTTTCTTAAGGTTCTGTAGGGTGGGAGAATCACTTGACTTGCTATTATCATTTGTATAGATGAGAATGTGCATCATCGAGGTTAGTAATGCATTTTTTAGACTTTTATTGGTACATTGTAATGATAGATCATAGTGAGGTTCAAAGTGATACAAACATACATACACACACCACTTGATGTGACTTCACACAGTGATGAACTTTTTAAATTGAATCTTTGAGTGATCAATGAGGACATAGATAAGAAATGACAGAACTGTGACTGAAATCCAACTCTTCTGTCTTTTTTTTGGGTGGGTACTGGGAATTGAACATAGGGGTGTCTGTGTCTGAGCTACATACCCATCCCTGTTTTAATTTTTATTTTGCAAAAGGGTCTTACTAAGTTGCTGAGGGCCTTGTTAAGTTACTGAGGCTGATCTCAAATCTAAGATCCTCCTGTCTCAGCTTCCCAAGTATTGGGATTACAGGTGTATACCACCATGACCAGCTCTCTTCCCTCTTTAAGAACAGTTCTAGTTCTGTTATTTTTCATTAACTGCAATATATTTAGCTCCTAGTACAAATTGGCACAATGTCTTTCCACTGTACCCAACTGGTCTTCTAAAACACCTGACCATTTGTATACTGCTTTTTGAGCTTTTTTTTAAATATGTTTTTATTGGTGCATTGTAGTCTCACATCACAATGAGTATCAGTTTGGTGTTAACATACATGCACACAGCTCTTGGTGTCCCTCCCCCCTGCCT
>PVJS01000170.1:133662-160185 GCA_004027185.1 Glis glis | reverse complement strand
TACGCCCCCGGCCCTATTTTTTATACTTTATTTTTGAAACCGGGTCTCACGAAGTTGCGGAGGGCCTCACTAAGGAGACAGAGAGAGAGAGAGAGAGAGAGAGAGAGAGAGCGAGAGCTGAGGCTGGCCACGAACCCGGATCCTCCGGTCTCCGCCTCCCAAAGTACTGGGATTACAAGCGTGCGCCACCACGCCCGGCCTGGCTGGAGCTTTTTGCGCGTCTGTTGGAAGCGGGTCCTTCGAGTCTTCCTTGACCCAAGGAGTTGATGCGACGGCGCCTGGCGTTTGTCTCATTTTCTGTCAAGAACTTGGCCCGTTTGTGTCCAGGCAGGAACCTGTCAGGGCCTCAACTTCCTTAGGCATGAAGTTAGGGACACATGAAGTTGGGGACACATGAGCGGAGAAGGTAGCTGAGACTCTAGGCTGTCCCTGTCCCACAAGCTCTTTTTGTTTGTTTTTTGTTTTTTTGTACTGGAGATTGAACCCAGGGACATTCTACCTCCGAGCTACACCCCCAGCCCTTTTTTATTTTTTAATTTGAAACAGGGTCTCACCAGGTTGCTGAGGCCGGCCTCGTGAACCTGCAACCTCCTGTCTCAGCCTCCCAAGTACTGGGATCGCAGGCGTGTGCTGGGAAGCAACTCTTAATAAACTGCAGGACCAGGGTTGCCTGGGCCCTCTTGGGCCGCCAGTCCCAGCCCCACCATGCTGTGACCCTCAGGCCAGTGTCATCCAATCTGTGTGCCTCAGTCTCCTCACCTGTAAATGGGGGTTACAGCAGAAGCTGCACCCTCGGGGGCTTGTAAAAATTTGGTGAGTTGCAGCCTGCAGGGCGCAGGGCCGGGTGGTTACCACGCATCTGGCACGTGGCCACCGTTGTCATTTCCCTCCAGTCAGTGGCTTTACCTGGATTGTCTCAGTTCTTCCTGCCCAACCCTAGACAGTGTGTGGTTTTGTTATCCCTTTTTTCCACATGGGGAAACTGAGGCTCAGAGAGGTTAAGAAGCAGGTCAAGGCCACATAGCTAGTAAGCAGCAGAGATGTGACGTCAGTCGGGGTGTCTAGCGATACCCGGCCCCCATGCCATCCACCTTCAGATGACCAGCCATCGTCACCTGCCGTCTCCTTTCTCTCATTGGTGTTAGGAGACTTTCCCCATCATCAAGTTAGTGTGTGTGTGTGTGTGTGTGTGTGTGTGTGCGCGCACGCGCATGTGATTCTGGAGATGGAACCCAGAGGCATTCTACCACTGAGCTATAACCCAGCCTTTCTTTATTTTTTATTTTGAGATGAGGTCTCACGAAGTTGTCCAGGTTGGCCTTGAACTTTCGATCCTCCTGCCTCAGCCTCCTGAATTGCTGGATGACAGGCGTGTGCCTCTGTGCCCAGTATTGTCAGGCTATATAGAGGAAAAACAAAACAAAATAAAACAAAACACGCCCAGCTGGGTACCTCCCACCTCCCACCCCTGGCCCACTTTAAATATACAGGCAGCACAAGCTCAGATGTACACACATGAACACGTGCACACATATATACCGACACACATGTGGACACGCATATACTTGCACATGCATGCACACACAGACACGCATGTGCGCAAGTGCACGCATAGCACATATGTGCGTTGTCACACGCTGACACACACACACACATGCGGCACTGGAGGATTCCAGCTGAGCCAAGAAAGCCCCACCCCCCTCGCTTGTCCCGCTGACCCCGTGGCCCTCCTCAGGTCTGTGTGTGACCTTGTCATGGTAGCTCTTTGCGCTGGAGTGCAGCGGGCATCAGTGGAACCCCCTCTCACAGCGCAGAGCCAGGAAGGGCAACACACGCACACGCACAGGCACCCACAGTATGCCACCTCCGTGCCTGGGGCACGATCCTCTACCCCAGTTGAGCCACACACCAAATTCCACAAGGTAGTGACCACGAGCCCATTGCACAGAGCAGGAAACTGAGGCGTGGTGAGCCAAGAGAACTGCACAAGGCTCCCACAGCTGGCAAGGGATGGAACAGGGGTGGAATCAAGGTGCGTGGGACCCTGGATATATCTCATGCAGGACAACTCAGGTTCTGCCCTCAGGAGGGAGGGAGCGCCCCAGGTCTTGGGGGGATAGGAGGGGACAGACAGAAAACAGTAGACAGAAAACTTAACTCCATGGTGAACTCCTATGCCAAGGGGCTCAGACAGAGCAGCACAGAGGACCTGTTGAGGGAGAGAGGGCAGCCTCCAGGGTGACGCTGCAGCTAACACCACAGACAGGAGCCCCAGGGGGCTCACAGAGAGTGCGGTTGACTCCAGAGGCCTGCTGGATTCCCGTGGCAGGCGCTGCTTTCCCAGCGACCTTTCCATCTGTGCGGGGCCGCCAGCCCCTCTAAGTGGGCAAGGACACAATTAAACAGACTTCACCCTTTAAAGTTTTCCTAATCAGTCCTCTCACCATGTATTAAAAATGCCAGGAGCCAGGGCGCCCCAGGCCTGCCCTGCGCCACATTCCTTCCCCACCGTGTGCTGACCCAGCGTTTTCCCCGGCGGGGTTAGGGCCCCAAGCCCCACATCTCTGGCCATGACGACTTTCCCTTTAATCCCTGGGCTGCGAGCCCTGGACTGTGCACCAGGGATTCCCAAGAGGTGGCCCCCTCTCCTCTTCCGTTTATTTATAATGCATGGCCTCCTCGGTGCCAAGAGGAAACCCATTTTATTTACATGTCAGCACCCCAGAGGGTGGGGGACCCCACCGGCACCTTCGTCCCCAGCTGACTCTGGGCTCCAGCTGGCAGGTCGAGACAGCTGTAAACTGCTGGGAAATCAGAGACGCAGTGGATTTTTGAGGTTGGAAGGGGTGTCATTTCTCGGAGGGGAGATGTGAAGTCGAGAGGCCGGGATTTGCCCAGGGTCTCCAGGCTTGAACCGGAGCAGGGGTGGGAGGTGCTGGCTGCCTGTGTTCCCTGCTATGGCCGATCTTCAGCAGCTGGGTGACACGGACCAGATGTTTGCCCGGTACATCCTAGTGGTGGAGAACAGGGGCCCGGAGCCAGACGGCCAGGGTCCGAATCCTGCCCCCCCCAAGTTCCTTTTTTTAAAAATTATATATAACAGCCAGATTTGTTGTTACATATTTGCACGTGCACATGTGTAATTTGGTCAGTTTCATTCCTAGTCCTCCTCCTTCTCCCTTTCTCCCTCCTCTTGGTCATCTTCCTCTACTCGACTGGTCTCCCTTGTATTTTCATGAGACCCTTTTCCCTTTCCTGTTTTTCTAACTTCCACAAATAAGAGAAAACGCTTGCCTTTCTGAGTCCCCCCCCTGGGGGGGGGCCTTTTCAGATGAATAACTTATTCCCCCCCAACACTCCCCTTTCCCATCTGTAAAATGGGGTTGATCCGCACTCTTAATGCTGAGAGTCAGAGGGAGGAGTAATTGAGCTGATAGCTACAAAATGCTTAGAACAGTGTCTGTCTCTGCTTGTTAAATAAATGCAATGTATCCATACATGTGTGTAATCAGCGTGTTAACTACAATGTATACATACACACAGTTGCAAACGGTGTGTTAAATAAACACAATGTATCCAACACACGTGCATCTCTGTGTTAAATAAATACAATGTACCCATACACGTTTGCAAACAGCTAAACTGTGGACTCCACTCCCCCAGCTCCTGTTTAACACCAGGGGGAAACAGCCTAGAGGTCCTCACTTGCCCTGGGATGCCCTTTCTACCTGTGCTCGGTGACCAGGTGGCCCCGGGCCAGTGGTGCAGACGAGAGGGGCAGCCTGAGGACTGTCCCCCATGATGATGCATTCACTAACACAGACAACTCCTCTTCCTTCATTCTCTAAAATCGGGGAGCTAGGCCCTGAGCGATGCCCCCAACTCAGGGCTGCTCAGGACAGCTAATGGCTCTCCCCAGGCCCCCCTTTTGGGGTGGGGAGGGGCCAGGCCGCCCCAGGCTCCAGGGCTGCGGGCGCCCTCCCCGCGCTGCCTGGCTCTGCGGGCTGCTGCGCCGTGTCCTTACCTGGCTCCTCCCTCGTCCGGCTTGACCTTTCCTTAAAGACCAGCCCTGGCCGCCGATGGATGGTTTCGGCGGGTCCCGGGAGGGGACCCTTCAGACGGCCCGAGCCGCGCGCGCCGGATCGAGCCCCTAATTGGGGCGATGCATCACAGCGCGCGGCTCGGGGGCCGGACACAAAATAGATAGCGGGGCGGGCGGGCCCCTGCGCGCCGCCGGGCCGGGGGAGGGCGCGGGGAGGAGCGCAGGGCTTCCCCCGCCCGCGGCCCGCCTCCCGCGCGCCGCCCCGCCTCCTCCCCCCCAATTAAATGACCCAACGCCTTGGCAGGCGCGGGAGCTCGCACATGCGGCCGCCGCTCCAGCCGCCCGGGGCCCGCCAGCGCCGCCGCCGCGTTCCGGGCGCGCTCGCCGGGGGCCGGACAGGCCCGGGGGACGCCTCCGCCAGCCGGCCCGCGCCGGGGCCCGCGTCCGCCGCCCGCCGCCAAACTTTGCGGCGCGCACACATGCTCCAAGTTGGGCGCGGCGGCGGGTGCTGAGCGGCGGGCGCGCGGCCATGAGCGGGCGGCCGGCGCCGGTCTCCCGCAAGCAGCGGCTCATGGCAGCCGTGGGCGAGCGCGCCGCGCTCTCCTGCTTCATCTGCGGCGGCGGCATCGGGCGCGGCAAGGAGCTCAAGCTGCAGGTGAGGGAGCCGGCGGCGGCGGCGGCGGGCGCGGGGGCCCCGGCGCAGCCCTTCTTCCCGTTCCTGCAGGAGCAGGAGCCGGCGCCCGGCGCGCGCGAGCTGTGCCCGGCCGACGGCTGCGTGCTGGTGTGCGCCGTGTGCCGCTGCTTCCTGGGCGAGCAGTGGGCCGCCTTCGAGCGCGCGCGCACGCCCGTGGACAAGCGCATGTACTGGCTCAAGCGGCCCCACCAGTGCGACGCGGGCGCGGGCGGGCGCCGCGGGGGCGCCGGGGCCCCCCGCGAGTGGAACGTCGCCTACGCGCTGGGCAGCGCCGCCGGCGACGACGACGACGACGACCACGACGGGGGCGGCGGCCCCGGGCCCCGCGCGGCCGCCGAGGACACTCGAGACTCGGAGCTGTCGGAGCTGTCGGACACCGACCCCTTGTCCGAGCCGGACCCGGCCGCCCGCGACGCCACCAGTCCTCTGCAGGACGCGCCGGGGCCAGGGCCTCGCCAGGAGTGGAGGCCGGCGCCAGGACCTCCTGCGGGACAGGGCATGGAGCCCTCTGCGCAGGGGGACCCGGAGGAGGCGGTCCCCTTGAAGCTCCACGTGGACCGGGAGCCCACGCTGGGAATCCGGCGACTTCGAAAGGGGGTCGGGAGGCCCTGGGTCCCTGAGCCCCGCGCTAGCGTGCTGAGGGGCATTAAGGAGCTTTGGCAAGGCCCCCCTGTCCAAGCAGCCCCTACTGATGGTGTGAAAGGAGTCCACGCTGGCACGGCCACCAAACCCCAGGAGAGCAGGCGGCCGGGGGACTCGCTCCAGGGCTGCGGGGCATCTGAAGACAGTGACATCAATGTGACCAGCGAGGAAGAGGGCCACAAGGAGCAGCCTGTCCCAGGCTCCTGTGGCCCCAGAGAGAAGGACAACGGTGGCCGTGTCTCCCGGGCTCTTCCAGAGAGCCAGCCTGTGCCACCAGAGGGCCTTTGCTGCTACATCTGCGGGTCGCTGCTGTCCCCGGCCTCCCAGCGCCAGATTCACGTGCAGAAGCAAGAGAAGCTGGCCCAGGCGCCCTTCTTCCCCTTCCTGTGGCTGCACAGCCCGCCCCCCGGGGCGCAGGCCATCAGCGAGGCCGGCAGCACGCTCGTGTGCGCCTGCTGCTTCTCCTCCCTCATGCAACAGTGGCAGAGCTTCGAGGCCGCCAACGTGCCCGTCCTGCAGCGACTCTACGTGGTGCCCCTGAACAGCCACGCACCCGGCATGGCCTCCAAGAGCAGGCGGCTCTCCAGGGACGAGGGTCTGCCCCCTGCGGCCCTGCGGGAGGCCTGCTACCTCTGCGGGGAGGACTGCACCCAGGACGCCCGGGCGGTGCCCTCCAGGGTCCTCAACGGCAGCGCCAGGAACACCATGCACTTCCCCTTCCTCAGCCTCCTGCCCTGCCCGCCCAACGCCCGGGCCCCCAACAAGCGCTGCGAGGTCCGCAGCTGCCCCAAGTGCTTCAGCGTCCTGGAGGACGTCTGGGCGCTGTACCGGGCCTGCCAGAACCAGGAGCTCATCACCTCCGTGCAGGGCTTCCTGGGCAGGTACCACCAGGCCTTCTCCGCCTCCGATGCCCTCTGTGAGCTGCCCGCCTCTGCCCAGGGTGGCCCGGCGTCCGTCTGCTACATCTGCGGGGCTGAGCTGGGCCCCGGCAAGGAGTTTCAGCTCAACGTGAACCCCGCCAGCCGCCTGGGCGAAAAGGAGCCCTTCTTCCCCTTCCTCACCGTGTACCCGCCCGCCCCACGGGCGAGGCCCGCGGACTCCACGGGCCTGGTGGCCACCTGTGTGCTCTGCTACCATGACCTGCTGGGGCAGTGGCTGCAGCACGAGGCCCGCGGCGCGCACCACGCCATTAGCGCCTGGTCTCGGCAGTACCAGGTGGAGACCTTCGTGTGCTTCTTCTGCCAGCAGGAGAAGAGACGCTGTCTAGGGCTGAAGTCTGTGCGGGTTGCCAGGCTGCCCTTGTTCCTCTACACCCTACGAGCAAACCACAGCCTGCTGGTGGACGACGGGCGGCAGCTGATCATTGGCGCCTGCGTGGAGTGTGGTACCCTGGTATGCGCGGGCCAAGGGCTCAGCCGCCAGGCACCCGTGGGCTGGAGCTCCCCGGCGGCAACAGCAACAAAGGTAAGCAGCAGATTTCATTCCATCTCAGAAATCCGTGCAGGGAAGGGAGAGATGTGTTCTGTTTCTCCGAGGCACTCTAAAGGAGGTTTCACTGGTTCCGAGTGGTGTGTCCCAGCAGGAGGTACCCTCCCTGGGTCACCTGGCCAGGGCTTGGGGATTATGTTGACGTCTAACCTTGGAGGTGTGGGACAGCTCCGGGGAGCTGGGGGGTCAGCAGTGGTCCCGTAGAAGAACAGCGCTGCTGAGAACAGCAGACCAGGGCCGACCCTGGGCATGCGTGGAGCGGAATGTATCAGAGGAAGTTGGGGGCATGTCTGTGGTCCGCCTGATAACACTGGTAATTAGCCCAGCCCCACAGGTCACAGAGAGGTCTCTGCGCTTACTAGGTTTGATTCACATGGGGGAAGTTCCTCTGCGCTCTAGCTCCGGTGCGGCCTCTCTTTCCCGGAGTTTTTCGCTCAAGTTCACGCACTTCATTTGAGACTTTCTGACTAACAGCAGATGGTAACAGATTTGCAGACGTGGGGGCGTGGGGACGCGGGGGTGTGGGATTGGGGGGCAGTGGACTAAACAGACGTTCCCCCATGGGAAGTCTTTCTTCCCTGCGAGTCGGCCACTCAGGAGGAGGGCAGAGGCCGGGGTCTCCCTGTTTATCGGGCGCCTGCCCTCTTGCTGCCTGCCCCACAGGAGGCAGAGGAGGTGCAGACATTTAGATCCGGCTTTGCAAGAGCCAGAGCGGGAAGTGGGCTCGTGGGTCAGAGGAGGTAGACATCTGTGGTCCTGGCCACTGGGGCCGTGGATCCTAATTTCCACCAAAGACACTTAGAGTGGCCAGTTTGGGTCAAAGGCCTGTGGCGGTAGTCGAGGGACTCGGGTGGGGAGTGTGTTGTGCCCCTGTCCCATGCAGAGGGCGGGTGTTCTGTCTGTGTGGGAAGTTTCCAGGGCTTGCCTCTGTATGCACGCATGTGGGTGCTTGTGATGCGCCTGGGGCACGGACACTCGAGGTGACTGCGTCCAGGAAGTGGAGCTGGCCGTGCCTTTACCCACCCGCCCAGGTGTGAAGTCCATGCCTCCCTGCTGCGCCCCAGGCTCCTTTGCCAACATCGGCTGTGGACTTCAAGCTGTCTCTGGGGCTTTGGTGACGCTCCTCATTTTATTTTATTTATTTATTTATTTATTTTAACGGAACTGGGGATGGAATCCAGGGGCATTCTACCTCTGGGCTACACCCCCAGCCCTATTTTTTATTCTTTATTTTGAAACCGGGTCTCACGAAGTTGCGGAGGGCCTCACTAAGTAGCTGAGGCTGGCTGCCAACCCGGATCCTCCGGTCTCAGCCTCCCAAGTACTGGGATGACAACCGTGCGCCACCACGCCTGGCTCCTCGTTTTATTTTGACAAGTACATCGCCTTCCTTTCCAGATGCCAAACCTCGCGTTGGCTGTGTGTGTCCGTCCAGCCCTGGGGGCTGCTGCTGGGAATCGGAAGAGCGGGCACAGGGAGAAGGGCCTGTCTCGGGAGCAGGAGGGTCCTGGTTCCAGGTCTCCCCTCTGTGGCGGAGCCGTCTGCCGCTGAGTTTCTTATCAGGACCGCATGACAGTTTCCTTGGCTAGGAAGTAGAAGTAGAGACCCCGGCCTGTGGGGATGCTGTAGGAATGGGAGGGCTTGGGAGACAGTTCAATGTCAAGTACTTGCCATGCAGTGGGACCCACAGGACGGCCCTGCGTGTCGGGCATATTTGTCTAGGATGCGGGTCCCTTCCCTCCTCCGGGGTCCTGGCTGGTACCGACGTCAGGCTTGGCCTGGTGCTGCCCGCGGTAGTGGAAGTGCTCCCTGGGGGCTTGGAGCATTTTCTGCAGAGCGTCTAAAAGGCGTCTGCTCCGGTTGATCTGCACGTACAGGAGGTGATGAGGTGCTCACTGGGGGTCTGATAGGACTCCAGGAAACAGGAGGCGCTGTCGTCCCGAGGCCAGCAGGGCCGGAGTTGAGGGCAGTCTGGTGTGGAGGGAGACACAGCCGGCGTCCACCTAGAGGGGTCGGCCTGGCGCTGCACTGGCTTCTGTGCCATTTCTAAAGCAGTTAGCGTTTTTCTCCTTACCGTGACTGTGAGCCTTAGTACACTCCCATTTTATTTAATTAATTAATTAATTAATTTTTGTGTGGCACTGGGGATTGAACCCAGGGGCATTCCACCTCCAAGCTGTTACCCCCAGTCCTATTTTTATTCTTTGTTTTGAGATAGCGTCTCACTAAGTTATGGAGGGCCTTGCTAAGTTGCTGAGGCTGTCCTCAAACCTGGGATCCTCCTGTCTCAGCCTCCCAAGTACTGGGATTACAAGCGTGCGCCACCACCCCCGGCTTATACTCCCATTTTATAGATGAGTAATTGAGGCTCAGAGAAGCCAGGTGACCTTGGTGACTGTCACACAGCCTGGGGAGTCCAGGTCTTCTTCTTTTAGTACTAGAGATTGAAACCAGGGCCATTCTACCTCTGAGCTACACCCCCAGCCCTATTTAACTTTTTACTTTGAAACAGGGCGTTGCTAAATTGCTGAGGCCAGCTGCAAACCTGGGATCCTCCTGTCTCTGCCTCCCAAGTACTGGGATTTCTGGCGTGCGCCATCACACCCTGTGGGAGCCCGGGTCTTCTGACCCTAAGTCCTGCTCTGTCTGCTTGTCCAAGGAGGTGGGCCTGAGTCACGGGATTGGTTGGAGCTGCTAGCTGGCACGCAGCTGGGAGGCAGGGAGGGGCCCCTTGGGGATGAGAGGACCAGTGTGGCATGAGCTCCTGCCTTGGGAGGTTGACCTTGGGGTTGGAGGCCTGGGAGCAAGGTCAACTTTTTGAATCAGGCATGGAAGGGACAGGATGGGAAGGGGGCCACTCAGGCCCGGGTGGCCACTGTCTAGGTGGGTTCACGGGCCGGGCCTGGCCCTGGGTGGGGGCTGCATGCAGGTCTCAGGGGAGTGACAGTCCTCAGATGCCAGAAATGTTGTCCTCTGCCCCCCCACACCACCCATTCATTCAACAAATATTTATGGAGCGCCTACTCCGAGCCTGGCGTGGCTTCCAGATGCCGGGAGCTGGTGGCAGGCAAAGACCCTGTGGTGTCCCGGGGGAGGGACAGACGCGGAGTCCTCAGGGATGCGTTTCCGGCAGAGCCTGAGCCAGCAAAGCCAGGGTGGGCCTGGGTAGGGGGCAGGAGCGGGGTAGAGGAGGCCCCGCAGCACAGGCAGGGGGTGAGGCAGGTGACAGATGACGCCGCTGGGGCCGGGGAGGCCCGGCTGGTGCCAGGCGGGTTTCCTGATGCCAGCTCCCGGGTCCTGGATTCTCCGGCTCACTCCCCATCTTCCTTCTTGTGCTGCGGTTGGAGAACCTGGCGGGAGGGGGCGGTGCCCCTCAGCGGGGATGTGTTCCAGGACCCCATTCTGTGCCTCCCGCCCGTGACTCCCAAGCTGTTCCCGGCAAGTGCTCGCTCATTAGTGAATCAGCCTTAAAACACAACAAAAGGAAACATTAAAAAAAAAAAAAGAAAAAGAAAAAGGAAAGAGAAAGGGGAGGAAGGAGGGTGTCCGCAGAGAGCTCTGATTGGATGTGTGTGACTCTCCTCTCCAGCTGGGCTCCCGTCCCCTGGGAGGCACTGTGCTGGCTGCGTGGGTTGGGCCATGTCCAGGCTGGGCAGGGAATGGCTGCAGCCTGCCTTTCCTGGGACTGGCGCCCCCTCCCCAAGGATTCCCGGCACCCCAGAACCTCTATGAAGCCATGTAAAGCCCCAAGTTTGTCCTGCGACCGACCTGGCTTGAATCTTCATTCTGCTAGAAGCGGGCTGTGTGACCTTGGTAAGACTCTTGCCCTCTCTGAGCCTCCAATGCTGCGGCCCTCTGGAAGGGCCATGCTGGGAAGCAAGTGTGGTTGGTGGCCGGGTGCAGCCGCGTGGCTTCCTCCATCTTCCTCTGCACGTCCCGCTGCCGCCCAGGGCTCCGGGGTGGACGCCTCTGCCCCCTGCCTTCGCTGGGGCTGGGGAACCATCGTCCCTCCCGTCGGAGCTGGAGGCAGGCTGGCCAGGCTGCTGGCGTGGCATTTGGGAGCATGCGGATGCGATCGATACCTCCTGTGTCCGGGCTGCACCGGGCTTCCCTGGTGTCCACTTTGCTGAATCCTCCTAGCAAGCCCGTGGAGGTCGGGCACTGTCTCCAGCTCACAGATGAGAAACAAGTCCAGAGAGGTTAACGAATTTGCCCAAGGTCACACAGCCAGTAACCGCAGGACCAGGATTGGGCCCGGAGTCTGCTCCCGGTCCCTGGGTCCCTCTGGGACTCCAGCCATGGAGGTGGCCGTGCCGGGAGGGGGATGGCTCTGACTCGCCCTGCGCATGCCCACCCCTCCCCACCCCAGCACTTCCCCATCCCCACCTGCACCGTCCCCTGCTTCCCCTGCTGCTAAGGGCGCCTGCCTCTGCCCGCCCCCACCCCATTGCCAGGTGCTGCCTTGTGTGCTGAACCTGCCGTCTACTGTGGGCAGAGGCCGGCTCCCCACAAAGATGGGCTTGCGGCTGGGACCGCTGGCTTTCCTCGGGAGCCAGTTGGCGAAGCCGCCCTGGCCTCTTCCAGGCCTCTGCCCGGGGAGCGTTCTAGTTAACAGAGCATGCGCTGTTCACCTAACGGTGCCACGGAGCCCCGAGCATGGTCTCAGAGCCCAGGACGGAGGTTGCTGCCTCTTCCCCCCACGCACAGCCTGTCGGGGCCGCAGCTCACCTGTCCTGTTTCCTGGCCCTCTGCACCTGGCAGCCCCTCCTCCCCAGGGACACGTCTTTGAGACACCTGGACAGGACCCATGGGACGGGGGAAGCTTCTGGAAGGTGCCGGAGGAGGCAGCCAGGCTGGGGCTGGCACCCGCGCCCTGTCCTCCGCAGCAGTTGGACAGTGCTGGGCTTTGGGCTCTTCCCAAGCCCTGTCCACCTCCCCCCGGGGCGGGTTGTGCTTTTCTTGGCGGATGGGCACCATCTGCTCACAGGAGTGAATTTTCCAGATGTACCCTATCCTCAACGTGGAGGCAACTGGAGACAACTGGGAAAGAGGAAGTGCGGGCAAAAGGTCTGGGAACCTGCTTCCCTGGACGCAGGAGAGGGATGGGGCGGGGCCAGGGCAGGGGCAGGGCCGGTCCCCAAAGCTTCCAGGCCCCTCCTCTGCTTAGACCTCTGGGAGTCTCACCCTTCTGAGGTTAACCTGAGAGTCTTTGGAGAGTTTATAGCTTCTGGACGCATTTTCTTGGCTGGGGAAGAGCCCACGCCCAGATTCAAGTCCCTCCTCTGCCTCAAGTCCCCATCCTGGTAGGGACAATGGGGAGGGAGGATACTTCTGCTCTTGAGAAAGGGTGTATCGGAACCTGCCTTCTGTCTTCCGTGTTGCCCCAAGTAGGACAATCTTGGTGCACTTTCTGAAGGAGCCCCTACTCGCCCTGTGACCTTTGATGGGTGTCCCCATCTTTCAGAACGTCTTCGGGGGTTACAGGTGGCTCGCATTCTGCATAGGTAAATGCGTATTCTGCGTGGCCCAGTAGTGCCGTGTTAGGAAGGATTCTGAGGCCGTGTCGGGACTTGCTGGGACAGTGTCTGGTGACTTGCCGCGGCCTCTGCCGTGGGGGTGAGGAATGGGGGCGCGCTTTCTTCCTGGGGTTTAGTTTTATGTTTATTACATGATACTGGACCACCAAACACCGTGAGACGGTCCTGTGGGGGATGACGTGCTAAGTCAGGAGTCTCCCTGTCTGTCATCAGATGCTCCACCGTGAGGACCAAGCCCACGATGTCCGGCTGCTTTTTGAGGTTTATTTTTCAATAACGCAGCTGGTTAGACGTGTGTGTGTTTCAAAAGGAGTTCTGGCAGTCTGTGTGGGGCGCCACTGTGGTCCTGCCTCCGGCGCCCACTCAGCCTTCTGCCCTGTCCATGCTGCCCCGGAGAGTGTGCGCGCAGGTAGCACCGTGCTCACAGGCAGGCACTACGGTGCAGCGGGCACTTGTGCATCTGGTGCTCGGGGTGTGGTGGGGCCGGTGCTGTGTGGTGTTGAGTTCCATGCTGGGGTGGGGCAGGAAGCGGTGTGTTCAGGGAAGGCTTCCTGGAGGAGTGGACAGAGAGTCCTGAGACGGAGAGGGACTCAACCCTGCGCTCCCAGGAGAGGGACAGCGCCCAGCTCTGGATGTGGGAAGCAATGCTGGAGAACAGGCGTTGGGGGGGGGGGGCGCAGGGCAGCCAGAGCGCAGCTCTCGGCGCTGTTTGGAGGCCTGGGTGCGTGTCTGACCCCACTCCACTGCCAGCGGTGACCGGGCCCTGGGATCTGCTAAATCATCTCCGAGGAGCCGCCCAGGCGCCGCTGTTTGAAAGCTTCTAGAAGACCAGGCAGGGGCGAGATCTGTTGGCAGAGCGCCTGGTAAGCCTGGCAGAGGAGTTCAGGAATGACCCCGAAAGCCAGGAGTAAAGTTCTGTTCATTTTCTACCCTGTCTTTCTTGGGCACCTCCAATGCTCTGGGCACCGGCACCCAGTAGGCGGCAAAAGAGACAGGGTGCAGGGCCTGGGCTGCCGTGAGGTTGTGGGGGACTGAGGAGGGTGTGCAACCCAGGAGGTACGAGGGCACGCGGTCGCCCCCGAGGCTGCACTGGCTTTAGGTCCCTGGTGTGGTGCCCGCCTTGGGCTGCGCGCTGGCTGGGGCTTCCTCCAGGGGCATAGCAGCCCCGTCTGAGGGCACAAAGGCCGGCGGCATTGGAGTGTGGCCTCAGCTGGCCCAGCGCCCGGGGTAGGCACCTTTCTGGATGTCGCTCACCCGAGCAGCAGTGGACCCAGAGTGAGGGGCGAGGGTGCAGCCCAGGTCCCGGGGTCACCCCCAGGTCAGAGTCCAGTGAGGCCACGCCAGCACCTTTGCAGAGCAGTCCTTCTGGCCGAGCCTCCTGCCTCTGTCACCTCCAGGACCGAGCCAGGCAGCCGGAGTGGCCTAGCTGACAGGCCGGCTCTGCGGCGTCCAGGTGCCCCAGGCCCCAAGGGTCACAACGGAGCCTCGTGATTCTGCCCGCAGCCGCGCCAGGGCGCTAATCGGGCCAGCGGAGCGCCGCGTCAGCAGCAGCTGGCAGTGGAGGGGCAGGGCGGGGCGCGGGCTCCGCTCCACCCTGCTGGGGCGGCCTCTGGAGGGTCAGGGCCTAGGCAGGGCCAGGCACCTGCTCGCTGGCGGGGAGCCCTGGGAGAAACAAGGACACCCCAAACCTGCCTCCTGCTGTTTCTGCTTACCCAGCACTTCGGCTCCGTGCCACCTGCCTGTCCTGGCGATCTGGTGATATGAGCACAGGGCACCCCTGTGATCCAGATGGGACCCTGAGGCTGCAGGAGAGTGGTGTGCTCTGGGCGGGCAGACAGTGTGGCTCACCTGAGGTGTCACTCAGCCACCCTACCCAGGTGACCCCTGCAGGTCACCCCCCCCCCGCGTTCTCTGGGCCCTGTACACAGGGACAGGCTGTGTGACATAAAACAGTGAAGCCGCCAGCCAAGGGCCTGCTGAGCAGCCCAGACTCGAGAAGCAATCGCTGCGGTCACTGGGGACAGAGGAGGAAGGGAGAGGAGCTGCCTGGGGGTCAGGTGCCCTCGTCCTCGCTGGGCCCTGTCACAGGACAGGTGGCTGGGGGGCGGGAAGCCTTGCAGGCCACAAGGGCTCCTTGGCTCTGAGCTTCCGTCATCCCGTCCCTGGGCTTTGGTGCCCATCTGAGAGATGAAGGGGCAGCCGGCAGATGGGCCTTCACATGGCTGCTGGGCCTTGAGAAAAGCTACCCTGGTTTTTGGGTGTGGTGGCGCATGCTTGTAATCCCAGAACTTGGGAGGCTGAGGCAGGAGGATTGCAGGCTTGAGGGCAGATTCAGCAACTTAGTGAGGCCCTGTCTCAAAATAAAAATTAACAAGGACTGGGGGTGTAGCTCAGAGGTAGAGCGCACCTGGGTTCAATCCTCAGCACCACACACACACACACACAGCTCTGCTGGCTTTGGGGGGCAGTCAGCAGGCATGAATGGCCTGTCCACCTGTCTGAGCCTGTTTCCTTCTCTGTGGGATTACAGCAGTGTGTGTGTGTGTGTGTGTGTGTGTGTGTGTGTGTGTATGTATGTGTGTATCATGGGGCTTAGTATACAGAAGATGCACAATAAGTGTTGACTGCTCTCACCTTTATTTCTTATTGTCTTCCTCTCCTCAGTCCCCCTCGTTCTGGGGAGCTGTGACATAGGCCTCAGAGACATAGGATCTGGACCCTATTAGTGGAAAGAGGAATGTAGGGGTCACCCCTTGGGTCAGACCATGAGAAACAGGGGTGCTCTGGGAACAAATGTTAGGGGACAGGTGGGTGTGGTTGTGTGCACATATAATCCCAGCCATGTGGGAGGCTGAGGCAGGAGAATCGTGAGTTTCAGGCCAGTTTGGGCAATTTAATGAGACCCTGTATCAAAATAAAAAAATGAAAAATGGGGAGCTTACAAAGCCCCATCATTCACAACACAATCCTGCCATTCTCTCGCGCACATTTCCCTCCCTCCCTCCTTCCCTCCCTCCCTCCCTCCCTTCCTTCCTTCCTTCCTTGGGATTAAACCCAGGGTGTTTTACCTCTGTGTTACACCCCCAGCTCTTTTTATTTTTGGTTTCAAAACAGGATCTCACTATGTTGCTCAGAGCCTCGCTACATTCCTGAGGCTGGCCTCAGACCTGCAATCCTCCTATCTCAGCCTCCCAAGTACCGGAGTTACAGACATGTGGCACTACGCCCGGCTTCTCATGCACATTTCTTAATGCTCAAAATTCAATGCAAGATCTGATTCTTCTACGCATTTTCCTGGGGGGAACATCAGTAGCTCTTATCAGATGCACAAGGGCAGTGTGACCCCAGCAGGTCCCCTGTCTGTGGACCTTCTTGTCTACACACTCACCTGGATGCCCTGGGGGCCAACCCTGCGTGCGTCACTCCTGGAAACCGCCAGCTCGTTCCCACCATCGTATCTAACCTCCTGCTCTTTCTTCCCTGTTTCTGCCTATTTTCCTACAATGGGAACTTTTTTTTTTTTTGCCAACTCTTGTCCTCTGAAGTTTCTGTCCCCTCTGCTGGCATCTGAAGCACTTGTCCAGAGCAGCGTTCTCGCGTTTGATGGTAGCTTAGCATCTTATTAAGCGCGGTTCCGAGTTTTCTCAAAATTGCCTCACATGGGGGAGCCTCGTCTCTCCAACCAGGTAGCAAAAGCAGCTGAGGTTGGAATTGTTATCATCGATCCGCCATTAGTTTTTCTTCTGCACGTTGGACAGGGATTGCTTGCCAGCGTGGGAGTGGCGTTCCTGAAATGCACCGCCGTTGGCAAAACCACAGCTGGCAAGATGAAACTCCCAGAAGAGATGGGAGGTTAGGGGGAAACAATAGAGATGGCGTAGGTGCACGTCTTTAAACGTCATGGTAAATAAAGGTTCTAGGAGACTCGACTGCCAAACACACCGGCTCCATCCACATCTCAAACCTGCCCCAGCCGATCTCTTCTTCCTGTAGGACCTCCTTGGGCAGGTGGGAATCTTGACTGTGGGTCTGGTGCGCCGGGGGAGAATTCTCTCATGAGGTTTATTTCTTCTTGAGTCAGTTTTGACGACTTGTGCTTTTCAGAGAACTCACACATTTTGTCCAGGAGCTGAGTTACCCAGTCTTACTTATTGGTCACACCCTCTTGTTATCCTCCCAGTGTCTGTGGGCACTGTAACGTGGCTCTTTTTTAAAAAAATATTATTTCTAATATTGGTAATTGATCTCTTTTCTCTCATTTTCTTGATTAGTCTAGGTAGAGGTTTATCAATTTTATTGATTGCTCAAAAAGCTTATATTTTAGAAATCGTGCCTCTTAAAAGCTTTTTTTTTTTGTATGTGTGGTACTGGGGATTGAACCCAGGGACATTCTACCTCTGAGTTATCCCCCAGCCCTATTTTATTTTTATTTATTTAGTTATTTATTTTTTCTGGTAGTGGGGATTGAATCCAGGGGCATTCTACCTCCGAGCTACACCCCCAGGCCTATTTTTTTTTTTTTTTTTTAGTTTTTAAATTTTGAAACAGGGGCTCACTAGGTTGATGAGAGTCTCACTACTTGCTGGGACTGTCCTCAAACCTGAGATCCTTCTGTCTCAGCCTCCCAAGTACTGGGATTACAGGCATGCCACCACCATGTCCAGCTTTATTTTTATTTTGAAACAGGGTCTTGCTGGGTTGATGAGAGTCTCACTACTTGCTGAGGCTGTCCTCAGCCTGCGATCCTCCTGTCTCAGTCTCCCAAGTTCTGGGACTACAGGCATGCACCACCATGCCCGGCTCTTGAATGGACTAGTCCTTTGGAGCTTGAAATAGTATCTTGTGCACTTGCAGCCTTTCTTACTCCATTTTTTGCAAGTCTAGAAGAAGTATCTGTGAGCATACCAGGCCTTTTCCAAGTTACCCATTCTTCAGGGCCCGTTTCCTCAGCCTGATCAGCCCTCCATGTGGAGTTGTGGAGGGGAGGAGAAGGTCTCTCTGTGACTCTGCCTGTGTGGTGTCTACTGGCATGGATCCTTTTGCTCCAGGGAATTTTCAAACCGTGGCTAAGAAAGAAAGATAATAGCCAGGCCTGGTGGCATACGCTTGTAATCCCAGTACTTGGGAGGCTGAGACAGGAGGATTGCAGGTTCAAGGCCAGCCTCAGCTACTCAGTGAGACCCTCTGCAACTTAGACCCTATTTAAAATAAAGAATAAAAATAGGACTGGGGGTATAGCCCGGAGGTAGAATGCCCCTGGGCTCAATCCTCAGTACTGCAAAAAAAAAAAAAGATTTGAACATTTTTAAAATTTTTATTGGTACATTGTAACTCAGACTTTGGTTTTTTATTTTTATTTTTTTAATGCAGAAAAGAAAACAGCATGACATTGACCTCAGGCTGTAATGTATTGCCACCCTGTCACCAATCAGTGGCTGTGTTATTTGGAACGTGTACATTCAATAATGTTTTATTTTTCCTCTCATTGTACAAAGTATCCACTGTGTTTGTGACTTCCTTTTCTTTTCTTTCTTTCTTTTTTTTTTTTTTTTGGTGCTACTGGGGATTGAACCCAGGGGTATTCTACTTCCGAGCTACACCCCCAGCCCTTTCTTTCTTTTTTTTTGTTTTGTTTTGTTTTGAAACAGGGTCTTGCTAGGTTGCTGAGAGTCTCGCTGAGTTACCGAGGCTGGCCTGGAACCTGAGATCCTCCTGTCTCAGCCTCCCAAGTACTTACCACTCCTGGCTCCCTCCTTTTGATACCAAGTATACTTCACCCAGAACGTGATTGAAATCCCTTGTCTGTTAGCTTGGTTTCCTGTCTTTGAATTCATGACAAATCTGAGGATCTTGAGAATCATAGAATTGGATGATCCCCAAGGCCAGTCCCTCTCACATAGCAGCATGACTCTGAGTCCAGGGAAGGACAGAGTGTGAGAGGCAGAGGAGGATGCTGGTGCCCGGGAACCTTTGCCTTAGTGGCTGACTCTCCCTCTGGCCACATTAGCAGGTTTTTATATTTCTGGGTTGGCAGTGTAAGGGGCGGTGGGAGGCTGGCCCCTGCTGCAGGCCTAGCTGGGTCTCCACCCCGTGCTGCAGCGGCGGCCTCAGCAGGGCAGGCTGGCCGCCAGGTGTGCAGCATCCTCCAGAGCCCTGCACAGCTTCTTCTGTGTGAACTTTGTTCTTTAAAAAAAATGTATTGGAGCCAGGCGTGGTGGCACACGCTTGTAATCCCAGTACTTGGGAGGCTGAGACAGGAGGATCACAGGTTCGCGGCCAGCCTCAGCTACTTCGTGAGGCCCTCCCGCAACTTAGTGAGACCCTGTTTCAAAATAAAGAATAAAATAGGGCTGGGGGTGTAGCTCGGAGGTAGAATGCCCCTGGGTTCAATCCCCAGTACCACATACACACACACACACACACACACACACACACAAATTTATTGGGCTGAGGGTGTAGCTTAGTGGTATAAAAGATTTGCCTTTCATAGCTTTATTGAGATATAACTCACATACCATAAAAGTTACTCTTTAAAAGTATGCAATTTCATGATTTTTAGTACATTCACAAAACTATGCAACCATCACCACGGTCTCATTTTAGAACATTTTTCATCACCCCTAAAAGAAACGCCATCCTCCCCACCCTCAAGTCCTGGAAGCCATCAGTCTGTTCTCGGTTTCTGTGGATTTGCCCGTTCTGGACGTGTTATGTAAATGGCTTATACACCATGTCACCTCGTGTGTCTAGCTTCTCTCACTTAGCATCACGTTTCAAGGATGGTCTTCACCGTAGCAGGTGTCGGTACTTCCTTCCTTTTTCTTCTTGAGTAATATTCCGTGGCATGGCTAGATCATGGGTTGTTTATCTACTCATCAGCGATGGTCATGTGGCTGTTTCCACTTTTGGCTGTTGTAATGCCGCTGTGAGCATCCACATACAGCTTCAGGTGTGGGCGTGCATTTTTATTTCTCTCAGGTGCACACCCAGGGCTGATCACAACTGCACAGTGAGTCTTCTTTTTTTTTTTTTTTTTTTTTTGCTGTACCGGGGATTGAACCCAGGGGCGTTCTACCTCCGCGCTACACCCCCGGGCCTATTTTTTATACTTTATTTTGAAACCGGGTCCCACGAAGTTGCGGAGGGCCTCACTAAGGAGAGAGAGAGAGAGAGAGAGCGAGCGCTGAGGCTGGCCGCGAACCCGGATCTTCTGGTCTCCGCCTCCCAAAGTACTGGGATTACAAGCGTGCGCCACCACACCCGGCTTACGGTGAGTCTTCTGAGCAGCTGCACGCAGGTGGCTTCCACAGAGACCCCCCATCTCATCGTCCTGCCAGCTGGTGTGCGGTTCTTACCTAGGATTCTTCTTTATCTATTTATTTATTGTGGTGCTAGGGATTGAACCCAGAGGTGTTCTATCTCTGAGCTACACCCCCAGCCCCTTTTATTTTATTTTACTTTTGAAACGGGGTCGCTAGATTGTTTAGAGTCTCACTACATGGCCGAGGCTGTCCTTCAACCTGCGATCCTCCTGTCTCAGCTTCCCAAGTGCTGCGATTACAGGCGTGCACCACCACGCTCAACTTCGTATGATTTATTTTTAAGTGAGAAGCAAAGCAAGTGGACAGGTAATGTTTATGTAGGCAAGTGTAACGATACACAACCCACATTAAAATTCTTCTCCAGCCGGGCGTAGTGGCACATGCCTGTAATCCCCATACTGGAGAGGCTGAGACAGGAGCACTGCAGGTTCGAGGACAGCCTCAACAACTTAGCAAGACTCTCTGCAACTTAGTGAGACCCTGTTAAATAAAATAAAATAGGGTTAGGGGTGTAGTTCAGATGTAGAATGCCCCTGGGTTCAATTCCTAGTACCACAAAAAATAAAAATAAATAAAAATTTAAAATCTTTTTTACTCTTAAACTTTCATATTACTAGATGAATTTCATACTTTTTTCCATTTTATTTTATTTTTTGGTACTGGGGACTGAACCCAGGGGCATTCTACCTCCAAACTACACCCCCAGCCCTATTTTATTTTTATTTTGAAACACGGTCTCGCTAGGTTGATGAGAGTCTCACTACTTGCTGAGGCTGTCCTCGAACCTGCGATCCTCCTGTCTCAGCCTCTCAAGTACTGGGATTATATTTGTGCACCATCACGCCCAGCTTTTTTTTTTTTTTTTTTAGAGGTGACAAATTCAGCACTGACTAGCTGAGGTCCTGGACAAGTGCCCTAACCTCCGTGTGTCTCCATTTCTCCCTATGTAGAATGTTTGTGGTTGTTACCGCCTCAAGGAGGGGTTGAGGTAGTTGACGCGTGTGTGGCGCTTAGCGTGATGTCTGCAATTAGGAAGTCCCAGGCGGCGCTCACTGTTATTTTTATTATTATTACACCATTGTCAGAACTCCAGGAAAGAATAAGAGACATGCGCCGCCTGCCCAGCTTCTTGGCTCGGCCGCGGTGGGCCTGGCGGTCGGGGTCCTGGTGCGTCATCTTTGCCACAAACAGACAGAGCTGCGTGCACCGCTCATGTTCACCGACCACCCAGCGCGGGTGACCCCAGTGTCCCTGCACACGTGGGTCCCTCGTCTGTGGACAGCCTCGTGGGCAGCCTAACTCAGCATCCCATACCCCAAGCGCAGCGTGGGGGGCGTAGAGCCGAGGCCAGCGCGGGAGAGCTCTGGCCTTGCTGCGATTTCCCTGCCACCAGACCCTGGGGTGGTGGCTGCGGGGACAGGCGGCCATGAGCGGGAGGGAGGGCGCTGCTTGGCACTGTGCAAGGGGTGAGAGAGGAGGCCAGGAGGACCGAGCTGCAGGTCTGAGCCTTTCTGTGAAATCCAAAACCTGAGATGGTGGAGGTGGGAAGGGGGTCACACAGATAACTGTCGCCCCGAGGCCCGGCCCCCATTTGATTCATGCACCCACGTGTGAGCACGCAATACCATGCTGGGACCACGCTACGTGTCACGTGTGCTGGTCTGTGGCAGCTGAGCCTTTGCCGGACGTGGCCTCAGCCCTTCCGGGAAGGGGTAGGGTTTGAATAGGGGCCTTCGTGAGCGAGAGTGAACCCTATCCTTGGCCATGCTGGCGGGGGGTCCTGTTCCCCACTTGGCCTCAGGCCTGCAGGGTAGAAAGGCGGGGGCGGGGGTCCTGCCAGAGGGTTGCCCCGGCCTCTGTTCCCGACGGCCTTTGACCCTTGGAGACCCGAGGGAGCCCCCTGGTTACGGCATACCCAGCAAATGACCTTGCCATTCTGAGCTATTAAAGCCTCATTAAAAGGATAAGAAAACATGTTGAAGGCCTACTACGCATTCATCCCTTATGTTCCACTGTTCATTCAGTTCCTCAGTGTCTGGGCATTTTGTGTGTTTGCGATGCTGGCGATGGATCCAGGCCTTGAATACTGAGCCAGTGTCCCACCTCTGAGCCACACCCCGGCCCCCAAGGTCTGTTTCATTCAACACCTGCTATGTGGACAGGCACCAGGGGGGAATGACAAATTCACCATCTCATGAAGATTCGCAGTGTCCCTGTGAGTGTCCGTGTTAGTCAGTTGTTCCTTACTGAGACTAAAATGCCTGACAAGCACAACTTAGAGGGGGAAAGGTTTATTTGGCTCCCGGTTTCAGAGGTTCAGTCCATGGTCAGCCGGCTCCAGGGCAGGAAGGTCACAGTGGCAGGGTGTGGTAGAGGAAAACTGCTCAGCCCATGGCAGCTGGGAAGCAGAGAGAGAGAGGAGGGAGCCAGAGACAGATGTAGTTTCCAAGGCCACACTCCCAGCGCCCCTGCTCCAGCCTCGCCTCACCGCGTACAGTTGCCACCCAGTGCGTCCATTCCCGTGACTGCCGCATCAGCGGATGTGGGTGCTGATGAGGTCAGCGCTCTGGTTCAGGTATCTCACCCCTGAACCTTGCTTCTTGCCTGACATTTGGGGGACGCTCCAGCCGAACCCTAATAGCATTCCCTCTCCATTTTATCTTATTTTTTTTTGTGATTCTGGGGATTGAACCCAGGGGCATTCCACCTCTGAGCTATACCCCTGGCCCTATTTTATTTTTTTTATTTGAAACAGGGTCTCAATAAGTTGCGGAGAGCCTCACTAAGTAGCTGAGGCTGGCCGTGAACCTGCGATCCTCCTGTCTCAGCCTCCCAAGTACTGGGATTAGAAGCGTGCGCCACCACGCCCGGCTCAAAATGTTTTATTTTGAGATAATTGTAGGTTCATACACAGTTGTGAGAAATAGCACAGAGGGATCCGTGACCCCGTCACCTACTTTCCCTCAGGGACCAAGTCTTGATGACATCACAACCAGGATGCAGACCGTGACGCAATCCACAGGTTCTATCCTGGTTCCCCGTTGTGTGTGTGTGTGTGTGTGTGTGTGTGTGTGTGTGTGTCTTTGTGTGCATGTGTATGTGTGTACGTGCATATGTGTGTATGCACACGCATGGTCCTGTTTCACATTAAAAGGAGGAAATAAGATGTTGCCAGGATCATGCAGTTGAGACCCAGCAGTGCTGGACTCTTTAATTAATTAATTAATTAATTTATTATTGGTGCTGGGGGTTGAACCCAGGGGCATTCTACCTCTGAGCAGTACCCAGCCCTATTTTATTCTTTATTTTGAAACAGGGCCTCGCTGGGTTGATGAAAGTCTCGCTACTTGCTGAGGCTGTCCTCGAACCTGCGATCCTCCTGTCTTAGCCTCCCATGTACCGGGATGACAAGCATATGCCACCACGCCCGGCCCAAGCGCTGGACTCTCGACTCCACAACCTGAACCGCCTCAGGAGACAACCGGATTGACCCTTTGCTGCTGCTCACCAGCTCCGCACTGGCCCGTCCTGAGGGTCTCTGCTGGGGCAGTGAGCACAAACCCCCAGACTGACTAGAATCCTAAAATGCTGCGCCCCCATTTCACGGAGGTGGAAACCGAGGCTCAGAGAGGTCCCTGGCTTTGCCTGGAGGCTCCCAGCCAGACAGAGGGGGTCTGGGATTGTTTTTTCTGGGTCTGCACGTGGCAGTGACCTCAGTGAGCTTTTTCCTGAGAGGTGAAGGGACAGAGGGAAACCGCGGGTGGCAGACGCCAGGCTCAGCATTCAGATCGGTTACCAAGGAGATGGGGGGGCATTTGGGAAGGTGTTTGGGCCGGAGATGACTCTGGAAGTGTGGGAACTGACCTTGGACGCTTGCTCTGCCCCAAGCGCGTGCCAGGGGATACACACGACTCGGGTGTTACCATGATTTTTATTTCCTTGCTCAGATCCATCTGGGAAAGAGCAGATTGAACAGAGCGGAACAGGGTTTCTGCTGCAGGACTTATCAGTACCTTTAGCGCGCTGAGGCGCACTGTGACCCCTGAGGTAAGGGGCGGACTTCTGTTCCGCAGAGTGTATTTCAGGAAATGCTTGACAAGATGTTCTCGCTAGTGTGAGAATCTGAAGTTCTGCCAAGGACTGTTTGTGTTCTAGGAGGAGGCTGGTGGGGCTGTGGCTGGGGGTGGCTGGTCACGGAGACAGCGGCTCTCAGATAAGCGCGAGTCGCTTGGGCCGTGCCGTGCTGTGAGCCAGGCTCTGGCCGAGGGCGCAGCCGTGCGCCCCGCGTGCAGGGTAGAGGGGGAGGGGAGGGCGCGCACGGTGAAGCCGGTCGGTGGGGCTGGTGGGATTTCAGGTGATTTATTATTTTTAATATAAGACTTTTTTTTTTAAAGCCACAGAAGAACTTGAGTTCCATTCACTGGAGCAATAAAAAGCCATTGTGTGTTCGGAGCAGGGGGGAGCGCGCGGTAACAAAAGTGGTTTTAAAAGAAGGCATTTTCCAGCGGCTGTGTGCAGGCAGTTGACAGAAGGAAGCAGGCAGGACGCGCCCAGGAGGCTCCGTGGCCGGGAGAGAGAGAGGAGCGCTGGGCGGCTGGCACCTTCCCACGTTCCTGAGGCCCAGAGAGGCTCAGTCCCTTGCCTGGAGTCGCACAGCCCGCGGCCCTGAGGCAGCTCTCTGGATTTCGGTCGTGGAATTGTCTTCATCTCCCAGCACACGGGGCCCTTGCTGCTAATCCACCCACAGAAGTCCAGAGTCGTGTGTGTGTGTGTGTGTGTGTGTGTGTGTGTATGTGTGTCCACTGCAGCGGCCTGAGGTAGTGAAGATTAACCCATGCACTTCCCCAGCACAGAGGGGAAGCCGTCTGTCCCAGGGCTCAGCTCTGCCGGGCGTCATGGTAAGGTCGGAAGGAAGGAGCGTTGAAAGTTAGCAGGCTCCGGTCCTGTGGCATGGACCTGGCCCCTGTCCGTGTTGGGTCCGGGTTCTTCGGTGCCAGGGCTGTGTCTGAAATCACCCCCAATCACCCCCAGGGGGCCTGGGCAGTGCCCGGTCAGCAGACGTGGTAATGTTTCTGTGCCAAACATGTGAATATTTATACCTGATGGGGACAATGGAGGGCTCCGAGCCGCCTCAGGGCAGGGCCCCGTTTGCTGCCAAAGGAGTTGGGAGAGACTTTTGGCTTCCAGAACTTTCGGGTTTGGAGGTTGTGGGACAAGGTGGCAGACGGAGCCTGGTGACAACGTCTCACTCATTGTGTGACCCCCGCTTAGGTGGCCAGGAGAGCGGGCCCCGCACTCTGGGTTTTGTGTGTATGGCTGCAGAGAAACCTGGGAGGGGTCTCGTCAGTTTTGTAACTATTTACTCCCACGGGGAGGGGACAGGAGCAGGGAGGGACACGATCACTTGCGGTTCACATGCCCCGCGTTGTCTCCGGGCTACACCCCCAGCCCTATTTTTTATTCTTTTTTTTTTTTTTTTGTGGTACCGGGGATTGAACCCAAGGGCGTTCCACTCCCAGCCCTATTTTTTATCCTTTATTTTGAAACAGGGTCTCACAAAGTTGCAGAGGACCTCACTAAGTAGCTGAGGCTGGCCGCGAACCCAGATCCTCCTGTCTCAGCCTCCCAAGTACTGGGATTACAAGCGTGCGCCACCATGCCTGGCTCAGTACGTGTGATATTTTAAGTTTTAAGGAGAAAAAGGAAAGGCGGCCCCCCAGTGCGGCTGGCGCTTGCCTCCGGCGCCCAGGGGGAATGGAGGTTTTTCTGGATTCGATCTGAGGCTTTGCACAGCGTTGTTCCTTGGATGGGGGACACTCAGACCTGTTCCTCCCTGCTTGCTGGCACCAGGCCTGCCTGGACCTGGAGCGGCGACGGAAATTAATCCAGCGGCATGTTGTCATTGTGCATGGGACGCTCGCTCCCCAACGCCGGGAGTCCCAGAGTCTGCGTGTGCAGACGGGGTGGGCCCTGCAGGAGCCGCCTTCCCCATTCAGAAGCTGAATGGATCTTTTCTGAAGGTCAGCAGAATCCATTTTTAACTGAATTTGAAGGTCACCCTGGCTCGGGCTTCTCCCGAAGATGCAGGGAATCGACTGGGCATTGAGGCATTTGGGAAAGACTGCACTGTGTGGGGGTGAGCACTGGATAGGAAGTCCTCTAGAGACCCCAATACCGGCCCTGCTGCTTATCTGGTGACCTGGGCAATCTGTTAATGTCTGCATTTCCCGTGGGGTCAGGTGAGGGTTTGGATGCAGTTCACTCAGTGATCATATATACAGATATATCATATATCATTATACACTACATATATATATATATGTAGTGTGTGTGTGTGGTACTGGGGGATTGAACCCAGGGACGTTCTACCTCTGAGCTACACCCCCAGCCCTATTTTATTTTATTTTATTTTATCTTTTTTTTTTGCGGTACAGGGGATTGAACCCAGGGGCGTTCTACCTCTGAGCTACACCCCTGGCCCTATTTTTTACCCTTTATTTTGAAACCAGGTCTCACGAAGTTGCGGAGGGCCTCACTAACTAGCTGAGGCTGGCCGCGAACCCGGATCCTCCGGTCTCAGCCTCCCAAGTACTGGGATTACAAGCGTGCGCCACCACGCCCGGCCCTATTTTATTTTTAATTTGGAAACAGGGTCTCACTAAGTGGCTGACAGCCTCACTAAGTTGCAGAGGCTGGCCACAAACCTGTGATCCTCCTGTCTCAGTCTCCCAAGTATTGGGATTTCAAGCATGTGCCACCACAAGTGGCTGTATTTTCTTTTTTTTTTTTTTTTTTTTT
>PVJS01000170.1:55648-133562 GCA_004027185.1 Glis glis | reverse complement strand
GCGTGAGCCACCACGCCCGGCCTGTATTTTATTTTCTATTTTTGAAACAGGGTCTCACTAAGTTGTGGAGGGCCTCACTAAGTTGCTGAGGCTGGCTGTGAACCTGCGATCCTCCTGTCTCGGCCTCCCGAGTACTAGAATTACAGGCGTGTGACACCATGCCTGGTTCAGTGATCATATATTCAGCACCTACTGCATGCCAGGCACAGGGGAAAGCAGAGGGCCTGGGTCAGACGGACGGCAGGTGGTTCTGGGCTGGCTGAAGGAGAGCCATGCTCCGGTCAGCATGGGAGGCGTTGTGGGAACCCGGGACGATTTATGATCCCTGGGGCCCTCCCGGTTTTCAAATCCCAAATCTGCATCCACACTTAGGGTCCAGTAAGTCAGCTCACACCACAGTGTCACAAGGGCTGGGGCCGGAGCCGCAGGTCTGTGCTGGTGGCCACAAACACATCAGCCCCTCTGCAGGGCCACAGTACACCCCTTCACACGCGAGGTCATCAGGCCTCTGTGTTCCTGCTCTGTGTCACTGGGGGGCAACACCTTAGTCCACCTGCCTTTGGGCACTGTTGGCAAGTGGGTAGACTCTCAGGTTCCTTCCCCCAGACAGAGGAGACGCTGAGGCCGGAGGGAAGGGACCGTCCAGGCAGCGCGGCCGGCCTGGCTAACTCTCACAGTCGGAGCCGCACCGGTTCTACCAGGGCACGTGCCTTTACCTGCTGTGATGTGGCCAGTGTACCAGGTAGCTAATAGATGCACCCTGTGATAGACAGACGCCTTTCCCCCCAGGGGCAGTGGTTCCAGCTTCCGACAGGAGCGCCTTGTCCGCAGTGGGGTGGCCGGGACCTTCAGCTGTGGCCCGCAGGGTCCTCGTTCCCTGGGTGGGGCCATCTCTGCACAGGTGGTAAAAGGGAAGTCAGGGTGGGAACCCCGGCCACCCATGACCTCTGCTATCACTCTGTGGGGCCCTTTGGGGCCCTGGGACAGGGTGACCCTCAGCTTTGGACAGCGGGGCTCCCAGAGGAAGGAGCCTGTGTGCTCCTGGCTGTGACACGGGGAAGGGATGGGTCCTCCCTGCTGGCATGGGAGCAGGTGCCACCGTGCGCTTCTCTGCACTGTCTTCCACATACCTGCTGTGGCCAGGCCCCCCGGGCCGGGCTCAGATTAACACCAGGCGGGGAATGGAGCAGGATGCGGCAGTGAGCGGGTGAGTGGCCAGATACAGTGCGAGGGATGGCGATGGGAGGTGGCCCAGAGTTCTGCAGGCCAGGGCGGCGGGGGGCTCCCCAGGGCACCCCCACTGGCTTCCAACAAGTTGCAGCCCCCCCCATCTCGGTTCCCAGATGCCCCAGTTCTCTGTGCCACCACTGGGCTCCGATGAGCAGGGCGGAGCCCCCACACCCACGGGGTCCAGGCGCTGCCTTCCTGCCCGCAGCGCCCGTTTGGGTGAAATCTGGCTGGAACATGAAGTTCCTTCTGCCCGCTGGCGGGCGTCCCTCGTGGACCAGAGGACGGGCACCCGGTCCTTTGGACGGGAGCCGTGGAGGGAGGCGTGTTTATTCTGAGATGTAAACGCCCTCTCCGAGGATGCAGGCCGGGCGTCCGGCTGTGTTTGCTTCGCCGAGGCTGAGCTGGGGAGGAGACGCGGCTGCTCACCAAGTCTCCACGCTGGTGCACAGCTCCGTCTTGTCTGTCAAAACTGCTTCAAGTGGGAACTCGGAGTTTACGCCTCTGCCCCTTTTTATTTTCTCTCTTTCTCTCCAAGGTCTAAGTTTGGGAGCTGAGGCTCCAAAATGAATTAATTGGGACATTCTGCTGGGAGGGTGCACTGTGTCCCCCCAGCTACGAGCAGCAGGGAGCGTTGTTGAGCAGGGGTACGGCAGACCCCATGGGAGGGTCAGGGGTGCCGGGCTGGGGGAGCAGGCCTACTGCAGTGGTCCCAGCAGTGCGGAGGGGGCTGCATGGGGTGTGGGGTGTCGGACAAGCAGCTGGGCCTGGGGCGGCCTTCCAGGGGAAGCCGGGACCACCTGCTCTGCCCGACTTTATTCTTTCTTTTTGCCCTAAATAAAAATAGCGAGGGCTGTCACCTGCTTTCTGCCTGTCTCCTCTGTCACCCCTCTATCTGAGGACAGTGTCACCTTCTCCCTGCCCCCTTGTCACTCTTCCCCTTCCCTCCCACCTTCCCCCACACGTGGGCCTCACCCCCGTCATGCAAAGCACCCCGGCTCTCGGTTCCCGGGGGGCGGGGGCCTCTCCGAAGAGTCCCAGGAGGGCTGTGGTTCGTGTAGCTCTGTTGGTTCTGAGTGTTTTCCCAAGGGCTGTGTCGTCCATCCTGAGGCCGCCCATGCTCTGCATTTCTGTTATGAAGACCCAAGGACACTTGGGTCAGAGAGGGTATTTAACTTCTCTGAGGTCACACAGCTCTTGGTGGCCGGGGCAGAACTTGAGACAATGAGAACCGCTGCTCCAGACCCTATCTCCTGCCCCAGTGTGGGCTGGGCCTGCACACTGCCAGGCTCCTCTGAGGGGCCCGCGGAGAGGCGCCACCCGGGAGCACATCACACGCACAGGAAGCCCCCTTTTATCTTCCTGTGGGAGGCATCTCAGGGGAGGCGGCGTCATGCAAACCTCAGGTCGTCTTCTTGTGATGAGACGCATACCGTCACGTCGGCGGTTTTTAGGTACACAGCTCGGTGGCATTAAGCACGTTCATACTGTGCGCGGCCACCACCACCGTCCACCTCCAGAGCCTTCCGGTCCCCGTGAAGCGCGGACTCCCACCCTGTCCCGCCCCGCACCACCTTCTGCTCTCCGCCCCCTGAACTTGACTGCCCTGGGGTGACCAACCAGCTTCATAGGCTTGGGGCCTTCAGCGGACAAAACCGGAATTAAGTCACGCAGGTCTCCTGCTCGTTTTCTGGAGCCTCGACCTCTTATCTGAAGCCCTCGGAACTCACTCGAAGTATGTGTGAAAGCAGACGCTATCGACTGGTGATTGATCACTGTGCCCTCCCCTGCACAGGGCCAGGGTTGCACCCCGTGGTCTAATGCGCCCTTTCCTGTGTTCGGTGCTGTGGATTTAGGTAGAGACCATAGGTGGCCCCGGGTCGTGTCTTTGTGCAGCTCGGTGGCCAGACGACTCTCCACAAACCCAGGAAACCCAGGAGGTTGCTTTTTAATTTTTAGAGCTTTGAAATTCAGAACTGCAGAAAGCACAATTTAAGAAGAAATCTCAGGAGCCGGGCAGGGTAGCACATGCTTGTAATCCTAGTACTTGGGAGGTTGAGACAGGAGGATCGCAGGTTCAAGGACAGCCTCAGTAACTAGTGAGACTCTTATCAACCTAGCAAGACCCTGTTTCAAAATAAAAATAAAATAGGGATGGGGGTGTAGCTCAGAGGTAGAATGCCTCTGGGTTCAATCCCCAGTATCACACACACAAAAAAAGAAGAAGAAATCTCAGGAAGCCAGGCATGGTGGTGCGCGCCTAAAATCCCAGTACTTAGGGGGCTGAGACAGGAGGATCACAGGTTTGAGTCCACCCTCAGAAACGTAGTGAGACCCTCAGCAACTTAGCAAGACCTTGTTTCAAAATAAAATAAAATAAAATACTGGGTGTGGTGGCGCATGCTTGTAATCCCAGTACTTGGGAGACTGAGACAGGAGGATCTGGGTTCGTGGCCAGCCTCAGGTACTTAGTGAGGCCCTCCGTAACTTAGACCCTGTTTCAAAATAAGGAATAAAAAATAGGGCTGGGGGTGTAGCCTTGAGGTAGAATGCCCCTGGGTTCAATCCCCAGTGCACCAAAAATAAATAAATAAATAAATAAATAAATAAATAAATAAATAATAAAATAGGACTGGGGGTGTAGCTCAGAGGTAGGATGCTCCTGGGTTCAATCCTCAGTACCAAAAACCAAAAAAGAAATCTCAAGTGTATCTTTGTTACTTTCTGTAGATGGTAGAGATTTTTTTTTTTCAGGTTTAAAAGGTTTTTACAAGTGAGTTGAAGATTGGGCATGGTGGTGCACGCCTGTAATCCCAGTATTTGAGAGGCCGAGACAGGAGGATCGCAGGTTCGACCCGGGCCCAGCACATGATGACCGAGAGTTGTTCTCAGGGACTGGGTCTAGTCCTGGGCAGCTGTGCCGCCCTGGGGCCTCTCTGGGAGCGGGAGCTGGGGTCCAGTCCTGGGTGGGGCGGGTCTACTTCTGTTCTGCCCAGGGCTTTTCCTCCTGTCCCTGCTGCCTTCTGGAATGGGTTTTTAAAAATTTTTTTGCGGTACTGGGGCTTGAACCCAGGGGCATTCTACCTCCCAGCTACACCCCCAGCCCTATTTTTTATTCCTTATTTTGAAACAGGGTCTAAGTTATAGAGGGCCTCACTAAGTAACTGAGGCTGGCCACGGACCTGCGATCCTCTGGTCTCAGCCTCCCAAGTACTGGGATGACAAGCGTGCGCCACCACGCCCGACTCTGGAGTGGCGTTTTTTTGAGGGAGAAACCCAAGGGCTGGGGTCTTGGAGGACTTCTCACACCTCCCCGACCCCAGGTGACACTCCACGGTACCCACAGCCTGCTTTCTGGTGGCTCCAGAGAGTAGGCAGGGTCCCACGTCCGATGTGGTGGGCCGGACCCGGCTCGGTGAGTGGTTTTAGCTGTCACAGGGTCGGACCGTCAGCATTCACAGGTGCCGCTCTTGGATCCTCAGGACAGACTCACAGATGGGATGGGCCCCCAAAGTACCAAGAGCCCCTCGGAAGAGGCCTGTGGCCCCGGAGGTGGAGCGCCTGCTGACCTCACTGGAAGGAGCCTGCAGGAGCCTCCCGCTCTCCTGCCAGGCCTTGTCCAGCCACCGCCCTGGCGACAGGCTGCAGGCCTCTGGCCTTGCCCCAGCTCGGCGAGGAGGCCCAGCCAGCTCCGTGCTCCACCCACTCCCCTCCTCCTGCTCCTCCCCTCCTTCCCCCCATCCAGGACATTGGTGTGGCCATGGGGACAGTGGCTGTGGCCACAGCCGGTGCCACGGAGCAGGGGCTGGGTTTTTCCTGAGGGTCGATGGCTCCTTGGGCCCTGGGCCTCTCTTGGGGAGCTTGTCCAGGGCACCTGAGCTCTGAGTCCACAGCTGTGGGGTCTCGCCCCCCGGGCCCTGCCCCTCGTCATCTTCACTCCATCTGTCTTTGGTACTCCATTCCCAGTGGCCACCCCGCTGGAGGGTCATGGGCCTGGCCGCCACCTGGCCTTCGTCCTGGTGCCCCAGGCCCGTGCAGGTGGGTCCTGGAAGGATCGCGCACACCTGAGGCATGCTGGTGTGGATGTAGTAAAGAGGACAGCACAGGCGTGTCCCCGGGTGGTAGTGGCAGGAGTGGTCAGTGTCCAGGTCGAGGCAGGCAGGGTGAGGTAGGGAGTTGTCAGGGAACCTGGACAAGGAGCCTCCGGCCCTCTCCTGACCCTGGGTAGGGGTGTCACATGGCTCTGGGTCAAGGGCCCCGGGAAAGGAGGAGTAGAAGGCCCTTTGAGCTGCCCCCCCTTTACAGATGAGGCATCTGAGGCCGGGGGTGCGACTGTCTTTCTGTTAAAGCATCCACGTGTAATTCTCAGACTGTATCGCTCACCCATCTAAAGTGCACAGGAAGCTAGGCATACTGGCACGCATGCCTGTGATTCCAGTACTTGGGAGGCTGAGACAGGAGGATCGCAGGTTCAAGGGCAGCCTCAGCAAGTCGTGAGACTCTCAGCCACCTAGCTGTTTTGACCCTGTTTCAAAACAAAAAATAAAATTGGGCTGGGGGTGTATCCGGGAGGTAGAATGCCCCTGGGTTCAATCTCCAGTAACACACACACACACACACACACACACACACACACAAAAGGGCTGGGGGTGTAGTTCAGAGGTAAGATGGCCCTGGGTTCAGTCACCAGTAACACACGCACACACACACACACACACACACACACACACACACGGTGCACAGGATTGGGTTGGGATGTGGCTCAGTGTGAGCGCCTGTCTAGCAGACGTGAGGTTCCAGCCTCAGCACTGCAAAATAAATAAATAAATAAAAGAGGGTGCGCCCAGAGCTCATCACTCATTTGAGCCCCAGAGGACCCCGCCCCCCACTCCAGCCCCGGGACCGCCCACCCACTCTCCGTGTCTAGAGTTTTCTGTCCTGAACATTCTGTGTAAGTGACATCAGGCCGCGTGGGGCCCCTGCGTCTGGCGTCTGTCATTCCGCCCAGTGTTCGTGCTCATCCGTGTGGCCGCGTGGTGGCCTTCCCTCTTCTCGTGGCTGAACGGCGGCCCCTGCGTAGACACCCGGTCTGCTGCTGTGAGCGGCCTGTGGGCGCATGCGCCTCTCAGTGCCTTCCACGCCCACCTCTGTGTGGGGTCCTGGGCCTTGTCCACTTCGGCATGGTGTCCTGGACCCTGGGGTGGTTTTGTGTTCAACTTTCAGCTGAGCTGCTGGGCGTCCTGCGTAGGGCCACATCCTTACCAATGCTTGTGGTCATCCTGTCCCCACGGATCTGAGCTGCTGGCCTTTGGATCCCAGAGGCGATGTGCTCTTCCCCCAGGGCTGTCGTCCCTGGGGACCCCAGGGTTCCTGCAGCAGGCTGAGCTGCTGGAGGAGGCGGGCAGCTCACTACAGTTCCGGAGCTGCCTGCACCCACCCAGCCAGCCCGGGCACTGAGCACTGGTGGGTCCTTCTGGGGACCTCAGCCAGGCCCTGGGGTGTGGATAGACCACAGGCCAGAGTTCCGGAGTACAGCCAGTTGAATCCTTTGGCCAGAGCATTTTGGGGAATGTCCTGAGCCCCCTAGGACATTCTAGAAAGATGGATTGCTTGAATCACTCAGTCATTTGTCGGGCACATGCTTAGATCACGTGGTCCTCCCCGCGTCCCTTGAAGGAGCGAAGGCAGTCCTCGTCAGCTCTGTATTTTGGATGAGGAAACCCGGTCTCCACGGCCTCGCCTCTTCTCCCTCCTGTGCTGTCCCCTGGGCCTCCAGCTGCACAGGGAGTGCAAGGAGCAGAAGCCTGTGGAGGCCTCCGAGACGAGGTCCAGGTGACGTGTGCAGGTGACAGGGCCCTGAGGATCACTCACCCTGAGTCACTCTCCTCTGTCCTCAGTGTGAGCAGGTGCCACCCATGTAGATGCGGAGCTGAGCAGAGGCAGGCCCGGCCCCTCCCTCACGGGCCTCCATCCTGGGGGGACTACAGATGTAGGGACGGCCTCATCCGAGAAAATAACGTAGGCCTGCTGCTCCCATGGGAGGAGAAGAGGGCTGCAGAGGAACACCAGAAAGGGCCTTTGACCTCCCTGGAGGGAAGAAAGAGCACTCAGGTGGCGGGGTCAGCATGTGTAAAGGCCCTGGGGCCAGAGAGAGGGCCTGGCAGGGAGGTCGGATCTGGAGAGGGGCAGGCAGGGATGGGGGCACCTAGAGCGGGGCACACTGTGGACTTCTGTGGGTGCCACGGCTTCCCCCACCGTGAGAAGCCTTGTGGCTCTGGAGGCTGGAATCGAAACAAAGCTAGAATGTTCTGAGCCTGGCGGGAGCCAGCGGCCAGAGACTGGCCAGGGCGGTGGGAGTCCACTGCTCATTGGGGCTGGCATGAGGCTTTCGGGATGGCCTAATGGGGGGCCTGGGCATTCCCCACCAGGGACCCCGGCCTTTCTCAGATCCAGCAAAAGTTCCAGGTGGGGCTCAGCAGGGCTGTAAAAAGCCTGGCCTCCCATGGCCCAGGCCTGGAGCGCAGCTTCGGCCTCTCCCTGCCCCTTCCCCTCCACCCTGCCTGGCCGGGCCTCCCTGGGCCTTCATTCACAGTCTCCGGTACCTCCTTGAGAAAGCAGAGGCTCTCGGGCTGCCAAGCGAGGCCTGGCCAGGGGCCAGCCCCCTCCCCGCACCCCTCCCCGCCGCCCAGCCGCCCTTTCTTCATGGCGGGTAGAGTGCTAATTCCCAGCCCGGAGTGGTGGGCCAGCGTCTGCGGCCAAGGGGAGAGACTGTTTACAGCCTCCGGCGGTTCTTGGCTCCAGCGGGCCGGCAGGCTGGCCTCGCTGTGACATGTTTATCCTGCAGGCCGCTGCCGGCCGGCTCTTGGCAGGGCCACCGAGGGTTCTCGGAGATGGGGACGGGCTGGCGGCTCATCTGCCCTTGCCTGCCCGCTCCCTCCCTTGGGTCTCCTCATCCAAGGATGCCGGGGTGGGGCTGAAAGCCGGGCTCCCTGCCTTCTTGCTCCGGCCAGGACACCCACCCACCCCCCTCAGCCAGAAGCCTGCTGCACCCCAGGGACTTTGAGGCCAGGGCTCAGCCTCCCACTCGGAAGCCCTGCAGCTCTGCCGAGCGCCTGGTCCGTGCCAGCCCCGTGAGAACTGGGCACCAGCTGGCAGCCTGGCTGGGGTGACAGTCCCCTGGTCCCCAGACAGAGGCTTCTGCCCGACCCCAGCCACAAAACACCTTCCTGTTCTGAGTGCCCCTGCCCCTCCGCCCGTCCCCACAGCTGGCTGGGGGAGGGAGCCTGGGAGAGAGCTGGGCTGAACCCCAGCAGGTGACGCCAGGACCCCCACCCCTCCAGGCGTCTGCTTTCCTATCTGTGAAAGGGGGGAGGTAGTACAAGGCCCTGTCACCTCACCAGGCGATCATTTAGTCTGTCACATATCTACCCTCCGGGGTCACCAGGTGCCATGCTGGGTGTGGGGGCTGTGATGAGCCAGGGGCGCTCAGGGTGGTACAGGAGGAAAGGCGGCTCTGAGAGGGTGTTACTGGGGACCCCCACGTGCAGGGGCGTGGTGCCGTGTGATGCTGTGGTAGAGCTGGGTCTGGCTCACTGACCTGGCCTTGACCCGGGCCTCATTCAGGGTTCACTGTCCAGCCCTGGTGGCCCCACAGGAGGGGCTGCTGGGGCGGGGGAAGTCCAGGGCGCCTGGGCAGCATCTGAGGGGGTCAGCATGCCCGGTTCTCGTCCCTGCCCTAGACTGGGCGGTGACTTTGGACAGACAGTCCTGCTGTCTCTCCCAGCCTCAGTTTCCCTGGCACCCGGCCCCATCGTGTCTCAGCGTTCCCACAGGGGTGAGCTTTTGAGCTCCAGATGAGAGGGGCCATGCCACAGGGCCGGGCCTTGTCCTGCCACCGCCTGGTGAGCCACCAAGTGTCCCTGGGGCACCTGGTCAGCTTCTGTCTGGCAATTGTCAGGGGCCTGTGGGGCGTCGCGCCTGCGCCAGGCTCCCTGACCCCAGGAACTTCAAACCCTGACCTTTGCCCGGGACACTGACTGGCAGCCACCTCCGCCAACTCTTTTCTGTCCTTGTCCCCATACCCTATGGTCCCTTTTCAAACAATCCCAAAGGAAACGGGTACCTCTAGCCAGAGGTCGGCACACTTTCTATAGAGCACTCAAGTATAAAACCTTTGGGGTTTATACTGTCCCATCTCTTTCCTTATTCTTCTTTTTCTTTACAACCCTATAAAAATGTAGAGCCCGTTCGTAGCTCAGCTGGTGAATGGCCCGTGGCTCACTGTTGCCCACTGGGGACAAGCGGGCTGGGGCGCGGGTCACCGTGTGCTGACCCACAGCCAAAGCCTCCATTTTCTGAGCACAAACTGCGGCCCCGGGACTGTTGAGAAGCAACAGATGGGCGTGGCCTGGACGCCAGCCCCAAGGCGGCCCCAGTGGTTCCAGCACCCAGATGAGACTGAGGGACCAGGGGACCTGCCCCAGGCTGCAGCCGCTTGGGGCAGTGTCGGCATTTGAACCCAGGCCACACACGTCCTCGTCCTTAACAGCTGTGCCTTCCGCCTGCTTCTCTCTGTTACTGGAGTGTGGGAGAAACTTGGGTGATGCCTGCCGCCTCCTGTCCTCTTCCCCCGTCCTCTTCCCCTGCTCCAGATGAGGATAAACCCTTGGGAGCAACCTAGAGTTCTAGAAATGGCAGGAGCAGAACCTGCTGCCCGTGGCCAGAACAGGTCGGACGAGGAAAGATGGCGCCTTCAGTGGCTGGGCCCACACTGGTTGGTGACAGCCCTGTATCTGAAGCCGTGGGCTTGGATACCACGCGTGTTCTCAAGGCTCAGTGCCGGCCTGATGTCACCGTCTTGGCCTGTCCTGGTAATGGAGCAGCCGAGGCTGAGGGGACGCTGGCAGAGGCATCCCACCATCGACCAGGCGCCAGGCCCAGAAAGTGTCCTAACGCTGTCCATCACCAGAGGTTGGCACTGAACTGTCCTGCCTCCAGCGTTGCTATAAAACAGAGTGGGTTTACAGGGGGAGTTCGAATGACAGGAGACACAGCAATAAATACACAGGGACGTTTACATTAAGACTTTTAATAGAGCAGAAAACCGGTGATAGTGCTGGCAAAGGTGCAGAAACCAGGCTAATTCACACTCCTGATGGTGGCATAAATCTGCATCCTGTCTGTCCCCAGACCATTGTCAAGGTGTCAGGGGCTTGAGAGACACTCCATGTTTTGATCCCATAATCGAACCTTCTAGAAATGGGTAGAATGAAAAACGATAAGGTGCACATAGATGTTCTTTGCACTGTTATTTATAAGCAGGAGGAAAATGCTGACTGTTCAGCAGTCGTTCAGCGATGAATCCCTTGGGTGGGATAGCCTGTGGTATTAAAGCGACAGCCAGGAAGTTCATCTTGGCACAGAGAGATGCCAGTGACATCACGTGGCGTGAGAAAATAAGCAGACCACCAAATCATGCCCGTGTCTTGATCACCGCCTTGAAGTGTAAGTCCGCGTGAGCTGAGGCCAGAAGGGAGCGTGGATGCGGCTGTGCGTGGAGGGTGGGGCAGCGTCACCCCTCACACAGAAGCATCCCTTAATGCTGTCACCGAGTTGTCTTACCATCAATGGAAGGAGGTGCTCTGGTCACTCAAGCTAGCAGCCACCTAGCCCTTGTTCTGGCCGAGCTCTGAACATGCTGTGTGATCTTGGATAGCTTGCTTTGCCTCTCTGGACCTTGCTTTCTTTCTCTGTAACATGGCCTTTGGGGCCAAGAGGCCTCCAGGCTTGAGGGTGTGGACTAAGATGCTGGTGGACTCACACACTGGGGACCTGCCAGTTAAGTGTCCTGGGCTGTCCTGGAGTTGAGTCCTGGAGCTGGGTGGGACCCAGCTCACTCCCTGACCTCTGCTGTCCCTGGGTGGCAGGGAGACCTTTGAGCTCATGAGTCTCCAGCCAGGGGCTGGCGGCTACAGTGTCCGTCCCATGGCCTCCATCTGTGATGGGCGGAACCGTCCCCAGGTTTGTATGTCGAGGCCCCAGCCGCCAGGACCTCCGGACGGGATGGTATCTGGAGACGGGGCTTCCATGGGAGTGATTACAGCAGATTGAAGTCACTAGGGGAGGCCCAACCTAGTCTGATCAGGGGCCCTTTCAAGACCTCGGGACACACACGAACACATACGTGGAGACACAGGGAGAAGTACAGTCTGCAAGCAAGGAGAGGCCTGGGAGGAGCCGGCCCTGCCTATGGTCTGGTCTCAGGTGCTGGCCTCCAGCTCCGGGGAGGCCCTGGTCTGCAGTGCAGTTATGTCAGCCCAAGCAAACTAGCAGGGTGCCCCCAAACCCTGGGAGGGGGGTGTCCCCACCACAGGGTGACGGCAGGAGATGTCCAGCTGTGGAGCAGGGGGTGTCCGAGGCTTCGGAATCATAAACCGAGGTCGGGCATGGAGAACGTTCCCTACTGTTCTAGACACTGCACACAGCATGTCCCGTGCACATCAGTGTCACCCCCGAAGGTCATAGTTCCAGAGTGGCACTTCTGGGCCAGGTCCACCTGTCCGTGTCTGCCACACACACCTAAACCCCCGGGCGTTGGTGAGAAGGCTCTGAGAGGAGGACACAGCAGTCCCGGGGGACTCTGACCATAGAAGCTGTTCTCTGGGTTCCAGCTCCAAGCTGGGTTCTCAGGAGATCAGAGAGCACTGTGGGGAGCCGGCTGGGGGAGGAGAAAAGCAGGTCTGCAGGCCACTCAGGCTCACAGACCTGAGGGCTGGGGTGGCGTGAGGGACAGAGGCCTCAGCCCTGCCCTCAAGGGATTCTGTCTATTCCATGAGAGCCCGCTGCTGTCAGGCGAGCTGAGGTTTTAAGGCCTCCCTGGCCAGGCTGGGAGCTGGCACCAGCATGGTTCTGTCGGGGACATAGTATCCCATAATAGGCTCTGGCTGTTTGGAGTCCACAGAGACCGAGGAGGTTGACACGTGAGCCTTGGGTTCGGCGCGGGAAATGCCCATTCCCTTCTCCACGGGCGGCTGCTGTTTGCCGGCGGGAGCTGCCCGGGCCACCGCGGGGAAGACAGCTGTGGCGGGTGATGTGCCCCAGAGTCACAGCAGGAACCGTGGACGGGATGTCATTTGGAAACAGGGTCTTGGCAGCTGTCAGGCGGTTAAGGCGAGGTTCTGGGCCAGAAGTAACACTGACCCCTGTCACAGTGGGCACCGGGGATCGTGGCTGGAAGTCCAGGTTGTGATCAGCTTCTCCTTGACGAGCGAGCAAACTGTCCCTTGTCACCTGCTCTCGTTGACCCTCCCGGCCTGCCCACCTGCCTCCTCCCCCAGCCCTCCCTGCCTACCCCTGCCTCCCCCACCCCGGGGTCCCCAGCCGCTTCTGATTGTGACAGTCAGTGCTTTCTGCCAGGGTCTCCACCATGAGTCCTGGGCTGGGTCTGCAGCCCAGAGCCGTGTCCCCTGCATGTCTCAGGACAGGTGCCAGCCCTCCCCGACTCCTCCTCAGTGACACCGGCACCATGTTCCCCACCGGGATGGTATGACGGGCGGTAGACCTGCAGAGCGCAAGGCCTGGCTCCAGGGCACGCTCAGAGAGGTGCGCCGAGCCACCAGCCTTGCGCTAGGTGCTGCCACGAGCACTTTGTCCCCCGGGCTCACCCTCCGTGAGCTCCTGCCCTGCCTGGCCAGTCATCTCCTGTCCACCTTACCTTTGTGTCTTCCACAGCTTCCAGCATCTAGTAGGCGCCTTATGTATACCTTCCATCATGGCAGAATGGCCAGGCGAGCGTCCAGTGTTCTTCTTGTATATTCTGAAGGCCCATGTGGGTCTTTTTTTTTTTAATGAACTCTATTTGGTAGCCTTGTTTGGGTCCAGAGGCATCCTGGGAGCTGTAGAGCAGTCCTGGGGCCCCCAGGCAGACCCACCTGCTGCTTGATTTGCTGATCACGGACGGTCAGCCAGGGTTCCCCGATCAGCAGCCTGGGCTCACGGTCCGGCCATGCTGGACCACCGAGCACTGTGTTTCCAGAACCTCATTTCATGGCATGAGCATGCGTACTGTGCCACCCACAGACAGACACCCTCATGTCCCTCGTAGCTGTCGGAGTGGCCGTCACATCCTCTCTGTCTGTACACCTGACCCAGCTCCTGCGGTCATTTTTTTCCCTCCAGAATTTTTCCAGAATTGTATCTGGGGCAGCCCCAAGGCTGTGGGACCACCATCCTTGCATACGCCCATTTTATAGATGGGTTCCCCTGACGGCCCCAAGCTGGGGTCTCTTTTCTGGCCTGGCTCCCTGTTCTCCTGGCCCCAGAGTAACAGGCTTGGGGACAGGTGGGAATTTCCCAGGGCAACCCGGCCTGGGGAAGGAGAAGCAGCTGCTATTTTTGGCCACTGCAGGTGGGCCCTGGGCTGCCCCGTGCCCCCAGCGAGTCACAGCCACCTGCACATGGCGACCTGTCGGTTCTCAGACGATGCAGGAGCGTTCTCCAGGGATACCAGCACCCCACCTCACTACTCGCTCTCCTAAGGAAGGCAGGGGATCCCCAGGCGGGCTCTCCCGCCCTCCCGCCGGGCCAGCAGCACCTCGCTGGCCCCCGCCCGCATCGGCAGCGCGCCTCGGTCCCCTCTGCAGTGGGTGGCTGTAAAAATAGAGCTTGGTTTCGGCGAGGAGCCGGGCGGGCGGGCGGGGGTCCGGTTTCCCTGCTCCCTGAGGAATTACCGGCCCACATGTTGCCAGGAGCCTTGGCTGGGAGAGGCAAGCAAGGCTCCAAGCCGGCGAGCGGCGGCGGCGCAGATGGAAACCTGATCACCCCCGGCTCAACAGACTGTTTGATTTATTTTAAAACCAAGCAGATGGCTGCAGCAGGGTTTGTTTAAGTTCAGCTCCGAGCTGGGCCCGCGGCCAGGAGCCTCGGGCAGCTGCGCCAGAAAATTTTCAATGACTTTGGTCGTCAAACCACCTCTTCCCCTCCCTTTTGAACTCCAGCCCCACCACACACGGAGGCTGCCTGGGCCTCCTCCCTCCGCTCTCAGTTTCCCGCTTTGTCTCCATCCCTCCGGGTCTCCCTCCATGGCACGCCCGTCTCTGCAGCCCTGTCTCTGGGCACTTCCGCGTCTCTCTCTGTTGTCTCTCTCGGTATGTGTCTCTGTGTGACTGTCTCTGTACAATTGCCTCCCTCCCTGTCTCTGTCTCTCTTACTGCTCCCCTTTCTCCCACGCTTCCTCCCCATCCCAGGAAAGCGTCCCAAAGCCCCCCAGCCCTGCTTCCTCCTGCCCCGCCCCCTCCGCCCGCAGCCCCTCCCCCTCCCAGCCCAGCCAGGCACTTGGGAGAACAGCCAAGCCTTTGTGGCATTCAGTGTCCTCAGCCATCCCCTCTCTGAGACACTGTGGCTGGGAGGACCAGGCCCCGACTATAAAACCCTGGCGCAGGCCAGACCTTCAGGTCAAGTGGCTCAGCCCCGCCTGGGGCAGGCAGGCAGGGGGTCACCCTGGTCACAGGGTCGCATCTGCAGCTGTCTCTCCTGTGCTGGTGGGCGGTGGCAACAGAGCTGGGGGGAGCCCTGCTGTGTGGCCGGCTAGCTGGGAGGTCAGCTGCTGGCTGCCGGTCCCAACACATACACGTACCACATCCACACAAATGCACACACACCCAATGCATATACACACTGCTTATGTGCACACACACCACACACATGCACACACACCCACACATGCCACATACACATACATACTCTAGTATATACACACATCTGCCTCATGCACACGCATGCACACACATGCACACACCCCCACATACACTCATATACATATACACCACAGCCAGGCATGGTGGCGCACACTTGTAATCCTAGTACTTGGGAGGCTGAGACCGGAGGATCTGGGTTCGTGGCCAGCCTCAGGTACTTAGGTCCTCCGCAACTTAGTGAGATCCTGTTTCAAAATAAAGAATAAAAAATAGGGCTGGGGGTGTAGCTCGGAGATAGAATGCCCCTGGGTTCAGTCCCCAGTACCGCAAAATCAAATACATATATACCACATATACATATTTACCTGATACATATACATATACTCCTTATGTTCGTGCATGCCTGTGTGCGTACACACACACACACACACACACACACACATACACACACAGCTTGTGACCAGGGCAAACCATTGCCCATCTCCCCAAGGCATGAACAGGTCCCCTGTCACATGACAGCAGGCCCCAGCCCAGCCCCAGCCCAGCCCCAGCCAGGGCCGCCCAGCAGGGCCAGCACACACCGTCCACATTGCTGTGGCCGCCTGAACAAGACGAGGCTTTCAAACAGCGGCCAGCTCTTCCAATTACCCCTGGTGCAGAGCGGGTGCTTCCCAGGAGAAGCGGGGCGCGGCCCCAGCCACCCCGGCACCACGGCACGCAGTCCCTGCCTGGGCAGGGGGCCAGGCCCCACCTCAGGCCACTGGGAGTGGAGCATGCTTCTGCCTCAGGCGGAGAGGCCAGCTTTCTGGCTGATCCAGAGCTGACTCAGCCGCCCAGCCCCGCCCCTGTCCCTCAGGGTCACCCATGACCGGCCAGCTGGCCTCAGGGAACGCAGAGGACCCTGGGCCAGGCCTGGGTCAAGGACCTGGGGGGAGGAAGGGACACTGGCCTTATACCCCTGCCTCCAGGCCTTGTCTGTGCTGGCAGGAGACAGGCCCTGGCTTACACTGTCCTTCCGTGTCCCCGAATCCTGGGGTGGGCACCCCAGCCTCCTTGGGCAACAGACCCTGCCCTGACTTAGACCCCAAGACCTCAGGGACAGATATTTACAGAAAGCCAGCATCTTAGAGGAGCGCTTGGGGACTCCAGGCTAGGGTGAAGGCAGCGTCCGAGGCGTGGGACAGGCAGGCCACGAGTTCCACGTGGGGCCATCTCCGGGCTCCAGCCCCTCCGGTTAGAGGATGTTGCTCAGGGTTCCACAGGCCACGGGCAGCCACAGCCCCCGAGAGCACACAGTCGGCAGGTTATGGCCCGTCCCACCGTGGCCGCGCCTGCAGCCTGTGGGATCAGACAGCTGGGAAGTTGCGGCGAGTTTTTGCGCCTTCTGGGACACAAACAAAGCCCAGGAAACAGAAAACGTGGCCCAGTTGCAAACGTGGCCCCATCTCCTCTGCAGGCTGCCGAGGGGAGAGGGTTCTCACCGAAGACACCCACAGAGATCTGGAAGCTCCAGTTTGTTTATTTCTGTCTCCGGCCTCCTCTGCGGCAGAAGGTCGGCTCCACCGCGGGGCTTCATCCACACATAGTACCTTCCTCTGTGTCTTCGTGGCTTAACTTTGTGTCCAGAAAGGAACATAAAAATTAAATGACCGTGCACGGTGTGTCCCCAAAGTGTGGTTGGCAAAGTCGTTCAGAATTTCGTTTTCCGGGTAGTTGTTGCGGGTTGATGTTTTTTAATTGTTTGCTCTTTTCCTTGGCTACCTGTATGAAGGGGCAGACAGAAATCACAGCTGTTGGATCCATTTGTCCTGATCGCAGGGGAAGGCAGAGATAGGTCTTCAAACCTTTCCTTCTTAGAACTCCCTAAAACTCCCCGATTTGGTGATGCCAAATGGGACTGGCACCATTTTTTAAAAAAAGTTTTAAAAATACACGCAACGTGAAGTTACCGTTGTGACATTTTAAAGCACACAACTTGGTGGCATTTAGTGTGTTTGTAGTGCTGGGCGGCCGCCACCTCTCTCTGTCTCCTGAACCTGCATATCACCTCAAAAGGGGGCTCTGTGCCCCCGGCAGGCGCCGCGCCAGGATATTCAGAGGCAGAGATTCCTCCCCAGCAGTCCTGGGGTGCAGGGCACATCTCAGAGGCCACGGAGAATGCAGTGCCTATGATTCTGGGGCGAGGGGCCACCATCCCCCCAATACTGGGAGGAGAAACAATGGCACAAAGTGCTTTGAGGGGGACCGTGGGGAGAGGGAGGGCTCAGGAGCGCAGGGGAGAGAATCCCAGAACCAAACTCACTTAGAAGCCCGTGTTCTGGTTGGCGGCCGAGACACGGTTTCGTATTTGGGCTTAGCTCCGGGCTGTACAAATGAGCGCGGTTCGTTCCAGGTTGGGTTTACCGCTCCGTTTGGTTCGGCGCTGCGAGCCCGGCTCCCTGGCTTCCTGGACGCCGAGCCTTGGCAGCATGGAGCCCTTCCTCCCTCCATTCATTTCACAGAGGTTCCGTGAGTTCTGAGAGTGGAGATGTGGCCGAAAACAAGGCCCTGTGGCACCTCGCCAAGCGCCTCCTGGTGGGGCTGTGGGCGGCGCAGGCGTGCGTGGTGGACGCTCAGCGTGGCACGGCACGGCCTGGCAGCAACATGGGAGGCCAGCAGAGAGGGCAGGAGAATGGTTAGCGTACAGGCAGGATTTGGAAATGAAGGAGGTCGGACTGGCTGGATCGGATGAGCAGGGGGCCCGAGGTTGGCAGGGGCTGGAGGACATGGGATGTTAAAATTTACTCTTAGCCAGAGGGGGGCCTCTGGGTGAGTCCCCAGGGAGCTGTGGTCTGATGGACCAGCGCCCATCCCTCCGTGCGGTGGGGAGCCCCGAGGCCCGGCCCTGCCAGGGTTGGAATCCCTCAAGGCAGTGTGTTCCTCCCGTTTTCAGTTGTCCATGACCCTCTGATCACTTCCGTCGACCGGGCTGTGGTGTGCTCTGAAGGCAGGACCTGGCTGGAGGGCCGCCGGAGGCCTGGTCCTCCGTCTGATGGCAGGAGGGCTCCTCTAGCTGTGCGGCGTCCTTGCATGAGGTGCCTGCTTCCTGGTGTGGGGGAGCTGCCCGGCTGCGAAGCCCCAGCTCCGAAGCCCCGTGCTTTTCTTCTACCAGGAGCCAGACCCCAGGTCTGGCCGGGACTCAGGCCTCCTCCTCTGCAGGAAGGCGGGTCTGGGACATCTGTAGGGCTGCACCCTTCTGCTCAGTGACAGGGAGGATTCGGGAGCAATGACTGCTGGGGACAAGGCCTCACAGAGCTTTTCGTAGGATGTGTGTCCAGGGCCACCTTCTGTTTACGTTGTGTGGTCCTGATTTTCCTCTCTGACAGCTGTATACATTGTAAGTTTATTTAAGCTTGAAGGGAGATGATTTAAGAAAAATTAGGAAGAGAGGAAAGTCAAATCCCAACGAAGGGCGGCAGGGTGACCACCACGAGGTTGCTGGTTGGCAGCAGAGCTGCTGAGCAAAGCCAGAGCTGGGCTGCCCGGGCGGGAGTCCCAGCTGTGCCACCAACCACCGGGTGACCTCGGGCAAGCATCGACCCCTTGGGTCTCAGTTTCTCCCTGGTAACGCAGAGGGAACAGCCTGGTGCTGTCGCCAAGCTTGGAGTGGTGTCCTAAGGGCACAGGGCCCGGTGTGCCGTCACGCCAGGCTGCTTGCGGTGTCACCTGAGCCTTCCGGCAGGACAGAGAGACCCCGTGAGCCAGCATGTGCCGCGGGCATAAGCAGGCAGGCAAATCACCCTGGTTCACTTCGGGGACAGGAGGTGGACAGCAGGGACACATTCCTGAGCTCAGAAGACCAATTAGCCGAGTGTCCTCAGGAAAGGAAATTGTGCAGGAAGATGCAAGCCTGCTTCCGCCTCAGTTTACCCCACTGGGAAGGAGCCTGCGGCCTTTGACCTTGCTGGGGGACGCCAGTCTGGAAAGAGGTGGGCCGTTCTGTTGGAGCCGTGCAGCGCCGCCATGCAACGGGTTTTGCCTCAGGGCTGTGAGGCTGCCAACTGGAATCGCTTCCACCGGCCGCCCCGCGCGCGCGAGGCCGGGCCCCTTCCCTCCCCAGGTGGAGCAGCTGGGCTGCGGTTGGGGCGCGGGGGCAGGACGTGGAGGGAGGCGGCCGCAGTGTCTCGGCCCCCTGCAGGCTGTGACAGGCTGGAGCCAGCGGTCCCAGCCCCAGCTTGGCAGTTCAGACAGAACGAGGTGGCGCAGCCCTGGCGGTGCCAAGGCCGGGAGCAGGCGCGGCTGCCGTTCGGCTCTTGTGGGCCTGGGCTTCCGTGCCCCCCAAACCCAGCCTCCCCTGACGTGCCCCTCACACCCCGCGTTCTCTGACGGTGCTGGCTAATGTGACGCTTTCTATGTGTCAGGCACCGAGCTAAACATTTTCATCTGTATTGAATTTTTAATACTCATAAGTATCTTCCCTGCTTTATAGAGAAGAAAACCAAAGCACAGAGAGGTGAAGAAGCTTGCCCAAGGTCACACAGCCAGCAAGTGATAATGCTGGGATTTGAACCCAGGCAGCTGGGGCCAGAATCCCTGCTTTCTTTTCTTTTTTTTTTTTTTTTTTTTTTTGCGGTACCGGGGATTGAACCCAGGGGCGTTCTACCTCCGCACTACATCCCCGGCCCTATTTTTTATACTTTATTTTGAAACCGGGTCTCACGAAGTTCCGGAGGGCCTCACTAAGTAGAGAGAGAGAGAGAGAGAGAGAGAGAGAGGGAGAGAGAGAGAAAGAGAGAGAGAGAGAGCTGAGGCTGGCCGCAAACCCGGATCCTCCGGTCTCCGCCTCCCAAAGTACTGGGATTACAAGCATGCGCCACCACACCCCGCTCAGAATCCCTGCTTTCAACTACTTCATGAGACCCTCTCCCCAAAACCACTAAGAGGGCAAAACGTGGTCTGTGGCCACACGTGGACAACAAATGGGCCTTTTCCTGAAATTGAAGTAAGCCCAACCCCAAGTCTCTCGGTTCTTTTCTCATGGTTGCGAGGTGGCTGCCATGGCTCCAGGCGTCACGTTCTCAAGCGATAGTGTGGGGAAGATGGTGCATCCCAGGAGGTTCTGGGGAACAGGTCCGACTGTCCAGGACTGGGTCATGAGCGCTCTACCTGCAGAGGCTCTGAGGACGGGAGTGTCTGACCTCAGGGCCCAGGCGGGGTAGGAATGGCCAATGGGTGGTGCCATGGTGCCCGTTCCACACTGACCCTCACAGCAGCCCTGCACAGAGGCGGCAGTGCTGACTCCATGCTATAGGTGGGGAAACTGAGGCTTAGCGATGGCCTTTCGAACCCCATGCTGGCTCTGTCACCTCACTGGGTTGACTGTGGCCTCTGGCAGGCACAGAGAGGGCCTCTGCGTCCTCTGTATGTCTGTGCTTGGCTCAGCGCTGAGCTTCTAGAAGGTCCTGAATCGCTGCATCCCGTATTGAAGGGCTTGCCCGTGCCCCTCTCTGTGAGTGACACAAACCCCAGTTTATGCTCGCTCCAGCCACAGGGAGGTCTGTGGACTCCTGTGGCACCAGTGCTCCCAGATCCAGGGCTCACTGACTGTCCCCAGCCCCTGCCCTCTCTGCGGGTCCTGCTTCCCCAGCAGTCTCTCCCCCTGTGCTGTCAGAGGTGGCCACCAGCAGTTCTGGGTCCGCATGTAGTGATTCTGGGGGTGGGGCATATATACCTAGCAAATGTCCCGGGGCAGATTCTGATTGGCTGGCCTGGGTCACATGCCCATGTCTGTAGAGGGGACAAGGGGTATGTTGATTGACAGCCCCACTGGTTAGCTAAAATTGAAAAGTTCCCAACTACAGAGGAGCCTGTTGAAGAAAGGGGGGATGGAAGGATGAGTGGATGTTTGGATGGATGAATGGATGGATGGATGAAAGACTGAATGGGTAGATAATGGATGACTAAATAGACAGATGGATGAAGATGGAGGGGTGGAGGATCAATGGGAAGGGTAGACGATTAGATGGATGGATAGATGGCCAGGCAGATGATTGGATGGGTGGATGGATGATGGACAGCTGAATATGCAGATGATTAGACAAGACAGACGGAAGTGTAGCTGGATGGACAGATGTGTCTGTGGACTCCTGGCTGGGTGCTTGGGTGGAGTGGAGGGGTGTCGGCTTGGAGGCAGCCCCTCCTGCCTGCCTTCAGGCTCCTGGCCCGAGGGCTGGACCCTCATGGCGCTGGTCTCAGGGAGGCCTGACGTTGACAGCTGATGGCCCTGTTCTTACCACGTGGCATGTCAGCGCTTGGCCTGTGTCCTCTGCCCCTCGAGGGGTGCTGGCCTGGGACCTGGGCTGTGCCAGCCTCCCTGCCTCTTGGTTGGGGGTGGGGAGGTGCACAGCAGCCTCGGTGGTGGAGCAGACACAGTGCCGGCTTCGGTGCACCTGCAGGGGAAGGCGATTTTTGCAGCAGGACACAAGGAGCCTCGGGACCTACTTCCAGGGCACAGGGAGAAGCTCTGGCCACCTGCGAAGGATGGGTGGGTGGACTCGCTGCTCCCTGGTGCCTGTCCTGCCACATGGCCCCAGAGGCCCTGCGGAGTCTGCTCCGTGGGTCAGGGAGAGAGAGGATGCTCCCCCCGCGCAGAGGCCACCACATGTGGCTCTTCTGTCTAGAGTGCCATCTCCAGTCTCAGCTCCTGTCACCTTGCCCAGGAACCACGTCCTGAGTCCCCTGCTGCAGAAAGCTCCCTTCCACCTGGCTGTGTCCTCAGTTCTCAGCGACACTTGTGTCCTCTCTGATATGAATGAATGACCAAGTGAATGAATGAATGGTTGCGAGCCTGAGTCTGAGCAGGACGCACTGGCAGGACGCCCGGGCCTCCAGGTGTGCGGCTCGGTGAGAGGGTGTGGGCATGTGAGGGCCACGATGACTCTGCAGGGCAGTTACCTGGGCTCACTGTCCCCAGGACAGCGTGAGGCCGCCCCATGCCAGCCTTCTCCCGCAGACCCCACACTCTTCCCCCTGAGCCCGCAAGAGTGGGGCGACTGCCCTGCCTCTGTGTTGGCCAGTCATGAATCCATTTCTTCATTTTTTATTAATCAAACCAGTCCACACACCAGCCAAAACGTCTCATTGGGGCAGAAGTCCAGGGCGGGTGCCGGGCTGGCAGACTCACAGGGACGGGATCGGGGGGGGGGGGGGCTCGGGCCGGCTGATCCTGATCCGCGGTGTTCAGAATAGCCACGGGTCTGCTTCTCTCCTGGTGTGGGTGGGCTGCCTGACACCCACGTGCCCACCTGTGTGGCGAGTGCCTGCCTGCACGTGTGTGCGCGTGCCGTCTGTGAGATGCTTAGTGGACATGCGTGTGTGTGCTGTGCGGAGTGTGTGCTGGTGTGCTGTGCACGCGTGTGGCGTGCATGTCTGTGCCGTGCTGCCTGTGCTTGCGGGGACGTGGGGCAGGGGCCTTGGGAACGGTAGGCAGACAGGACTTCGGGGTGGTGAATGGTTTTGGAGGGAGCTGTCCCATAGGCAGACAGGATGTCGGGATGGTGAATGGTTTTGGAGGGAGCTGTCCCGTCTATCAGACGCCCCCGGAAGGTCCTGAGCTTGGTGCCGCTGCCTCCTCGCTGACCCAGCCCAGGTGAGGCTGCGTCCCAGTCCGGGTTCCCGGGGGCATTAGCCAGGTCTGGGGAGGCACTGGATCCCCTGGGGGCTGACCTGGCTCCCCGCTCCAGTCCCTCCTGCCCTTGCCCTCCTCCCCACACACGGGGAAGGCCAGGTGGGCAGCTGCTCACATTCGAATGTGCCTGAAACCAGCCCCCGGCCTACAATACATGCAGACTTCCAGGCCTCCCTGGGGGACTCTGTCCTGCAGGGCACCCGGTGCTGCCGGAAGGCGCTCACCCCTCCTCCCTCCCGGACCTGCCCCTCAGGTGTTCATTTTCCTTGCCTCTCACTTGCTGTGTGACCAAAGGCAAGGCATTTACCTCTCTGGGCTGCTTCCTCATTCTTAAAAGAATAACTCTGTCTCCTGCTGGCCTTGGGACCTCCCTGGGCCTCGGCTTCTTTGGCTGTGCAGAGCTGGGCTCGTGGCCACACCAGGCTAGGTTCCGTCAGGGCCGTTTTGTGCCGGGGTGGGCTGGGTGGTTAGATGGCCGTGTGGCTCCCCCGTGCTGGACAGGCCGGCAGGCAGCATTGTCCATCCCGAGGGTGGCAGCCCTGCCGCTGTGCTCCTGTCCTGTCATTCTGATTGATTGACAGACAGGAAAACCGAGGCTCCGAGGTCGGGCACTGGCCCAGGAGGGCAGGCCTCAGAGCTGGTGGCCTCACTGACCCTTGACCCCAGGTGGGAGGGGGAGAGGGGAGGCTGCAGCCGCCCCCAGCCTGCAGCAGCCTGAGCAGAGGCAGCCCTGGGAGTGGGCGGGCTGCTAGGAGCCGCCAGCAAATCTGGCCCAGCTGGGAGATTAGACGCATCTGGCTCAGTTTACACCAGAGAAACAAAGGCAGCCGCCCGTGCCTTTATCTGGGGGGTGGAGGGGCTGCTGGGCGGAAGGGAGCTGCGGAACAGGGCCCTGACCCTCAGCTGGTTCTCTGCACCCCACAACCCCGAGATGCAACCACACACCTCTGGACCGGCTGGGGAGGGCCTGGCAGGGATCCTGGGGGCCACAGGAAGCAGCCTGTGACACCCGCAGCCCTCCTCCTGGCCTGCTGGGCAGGGTCCCCATCCCCACCGCGGCCCTCCCTGCCAAGCCCCAGGCGGGCGGGGCAGGCGGCTCACTGGAGCCGGGCTCTGACCTCGTGAGCGCGGGGCAGCTGCTGGGGATGCACATCTGGCCACGGGCTGCGTTACCTCCAGGAATGCTGGCAAGGCCTTGTGCATCTGGGCCACGTCGGGCGCCGGCACCCCCTCCCCTCCGGCGCCTGGCCCGGCCGCCTGGGCTGCCCCTCCGGATTTCCCGGCTCCTCCTCTGGGCTGTGCCCCTGGCGGAAAGGAGGGCCTGGCTGGGCTTTCTCCCAACAGGGGGCTGGCAGCAGCTGCTCAGGCTCCCCGTGGCTAGGAGACACCAAGGCCTGGAGGGGCCACCCCCAGGGACATTCTGCCTGGCCTCTATGATGTGAGTAGTTGCTGACTTCCATGTAAAAATAAAATAAGGATCCCAGCTTGATAATGTCCGCTAGGAGGCTCCTGGGCACACCCGCTGTGCCGCCTGGCCCTGCTGGTCTGGGTCTTGGGTCCCAGTCCCCGTTCAGGGCTCGGTAACAAAAGGCACAGCAGATGTGTGCCGCGTGTCCAGCACAGTGGACGGTCCAGCTGTCGGCCACTCTGGAGACCACGGCCCGTGTTCCCAGCCCAGAACATCACATCCTGCTGTGTGACCTCACCACGCAACTTCACCTCTCTGTGCCTGTCAGCCTCATCTGTAAAATGGGTTGGTGGGAGGGGCTCCTCCTCCACGGAGCAGGAGCGAGGACTGAACAGAAGTGAGGCAGGTGGCCACGCAGAGCGGGGAGGTGGAGGGCAGGGGCTCGTCAGCCTGGGATGGAAGCAAGGGCTTCCCGGAGCGGAGGAGGAGGGCTGAGCACCATTAAAGAGGACGGAGCTCGTGTGGGCCTCTGTGGACGCCACTCTCGGGTCCCAGCACCCTGCATCTCTCTGTATCTCATGGGGCACCCTGGAAGGTTCATGAGGAGAGTTGCCGGTGCAGCACCCCAGGGACCATGAGGGAACAACTCCCGCCACCTGTGACCACTGCTCCCCCAGACCCCTCTCCCCTGATGCCCCCGCCACCCTCCTGCAGGCCCCACCCCTCCTCCGCTGTGCTGTGGAGCTCCCTGCCCGCGGGGTCCAAGGCTTCGCCCCCCAGTGCGTGTGTTACCCCCACCTCCACGGTTTATCTGGGGGCTCCTGGAAGAACACAGGGCGCAGAGGGGTTGTGAGGGGGACATGCTGCCCACCAGGGCTTATTGGAGGGGCTGGGGGCGGGGTGGGCGGGAGTCCTCAGAGGGGGGTTGCAGCAGGTCTGATGGTCTCGAATGTATGCTTGGGTTGTCCTGAAGGTACTGGGCAGCCACTGAGGGTGAATGAAGGCTGCTGGGGCGAGACAGTCCATTGCTCCAACCCCAGCGCCTTGAGCAGGCCTGGGACGTCCGGAGAGACCCGATGGCTCCTTGCAGGAGGCGATGAATGAATGAATGAATGAATGAATGAATGAATGGATGGTTTGGGGAGGGGACCACCTGATCCCAGCCGGGGTGGTGATGGTAGGGAGCTGACCTGGGTCCTAGCTGGTGGCTGAGGGAGCTGTCAACCCGGGATGGGCCTGGGGGAAAGTGGGGGCAGAGGGGACCCAGGGAGGTGGCATCCTGCCCAGGATACTTTCTCTGCCCAGTTCCTGGCGGGGCGTCCTGGCCTAGCGCCCCAGGGCTGTGTGGGGCGTGGGGGGGGGCCCCGCCAGCCCCCCCACCTCACCAGATGCCTCCCCCTTGCATCTGCTGCCGCTTCCTCCCTCCCCCAGCGCGCGTTTGTTTTTCTTCCAGAAACATCGCCTCCCACCACGGCAGGCATCCAAGGGCTGGTGTTGGGAGCCGGAGCCATCCCTTCACCGGGAGCCATCCCTCCTGCAGCGGCCTCTGCGCCTGGGGGCGGCGGGGCTGTTTCGTCAGCCCTTGGCCCCACTCCTTGGCTGGAATGCGGAGCACTGTATGCTGCTCCCCCGAGTCCTGGGAGGAGGGACCGGAGCCCCTCTGCTTGTCTTGGCCGCCCCTGCTGCCTCTGGGGCTGCCCCCTGCTCCCTCTCTCCTCCTCGGAGGAGCCAGGTGGGACTCGGGTCAGAGCCCGGGCAGGGATGGCTCCAGGCTGCTGGCCTGAGTCTCCCTGGTGGCCCCGGCCTGGTGGGTGTGGGGCCCTCCGCCGGGTGAGAACGCCTGTCCTCACTGGCACCTTAGCTGCCCCCACTCTCCACTGGCGCCTTCCTCTCTGTCCTTGGCTTTCACTCCATCGTCCCTCGGTTCCTCGACGGGCGCTTAATGAGCACCTACTGTCGGCCGGGCCGGCTGACACCAAAGCCACCCGAGGTGGGGAGTAGGCTGCGTGGCCAGAGCTGGGCTTTTGAAAGACCTCCGTGGCTGTGTGGGAGGAGGAAGCAGGTGGCCTCCGGGGTGGGGAAGCAGCTACTGAGCATGCCTGGGTGGAAGCCCCGGGCCAGGTGTGAGCAGAGCAGGCCGACCCCCATCCCCAGCTGTCCAGGGAGCCGACCAGGACCCTGTCAGCTTCCTGGTGACCCCTGCAGCCCGCCCTTCTCAGAGTGGGCTGGTCTGAGTCGCCAGGTGGTGAGACCACAGCTTCCTAGGGTGACAGGTCCCCCCACTGCCCTGTGTCTCTACTTTGTACACTGAGGTGCTCTCCTGCCTGCTCTACCCCGCCCCACCCTGCAGGCAGCCACAGTCCTGGCCCTTCCATCCAGAGCTCAGGTTCCCCCTTGGCCAGAGGCCGAGCTGCCCGGGGGTGCCCAGCTGGACCCTGGGCTCTGACCACAGGCCTTGGCAGGGTGTCCCATCACAGGAAGGGTCCGTCAGTGTGGCCAGGGGCAACCAACCTGTGTGGGCCGCCTGAGCGGGTGCCCTGTGCCCCGGACACTCAGGACTGGGAGGGTCCAAAGTCTTAGGAGGGCGGCGTGCACACGGACTGTGGAACTCACTGGTGCCGGGCGGGCTGCAGGGGAAGAGGCTCCCAGAGACATTTCGAGTGGAAAAGTGCAGAGTAGGGCGTGCGTGCACACGCATGGGCCCGCGGGGCACATCAGGGAATAGGTGTGGGAGCGTGTCCACAGTGGTCACTCCCAAGCTCCCAGGAGCTCTCCTGCTAACTCTGTGGCATTTTATACTGCATGGCTTCTCAAAGAACCTGTGTCTCGCCATTTAACTTGCATGTGTGTATGACACTGGACATCGAACCCAGGGGTGCTCTAACACTGAGCTATACGAGCTATACCTTCAGCCCTTTTAATTATTTATTTTTTGCGGTACTGGGGATGGAACCCAGGGGCGTTCTACCTCCAAGCTACACCCCCAGCCCTATTTTTTATTCTTTATTTTGAAACAGAGTCTCACTAAGTTGCGGAGGGCCTCACTAAGTAGCCGGGGCTGGCCGCCAACCCAGATCCTCCGGTCTCAGCCTCCCAAGTACTGGGATTACAAGCGTGCGCCACCACGCCTGGCTTATTTTTTATTTTGAAACAGGGTCTCGCCAAGTTGCCCAGGCTAGCCTCCGACTCGCAGTCCTCCTGCCTCAGCCTCCCAGGTCACTGGGATTGCAGGCGTGCGCCACCACACCCAGCAGCATTCTTTTTTAAAGTCTTCAGTCTAAAAGGAAGTTTTGTGGGGCCTGGGACTGTCCTCATCACCGGCTTACAGACCAGAAGCAAGGCTGGCTCGGCAGGGCTGGCTTCCTCTGGTCGGGTTTCCCTTGGCTTGGCACACATTTGTCACTAGCTGCAGGAGGAGGAGGGAGGCAGGGCCCCAGGACACTTCTAGGTGGCTGGGGCTGTGTGGTTCCGGGGGGCTGCAGCAGTGTCACAGCTAGGCCATGTCTGTCACAGGGAACTTTAAAGAGGGGCCACCAGTGTCCAATCTGGACAGAGGAAAGCTGGAGGGTCAGGTTCTGAAGGGCCGCATTGCGGAGGGAAGGGTAAACCGAGTCATGGGGCACACTGGAGAGAAACCCATGCAGGGGTGGGCAGCCCTGGGAGAAGTGGGTCCACTTCCCAAGACCCCACCATGTTGCCTGGAAGCCAAAGGGACAGATGAGATAGGAGCGGGGGCCATTCAGCCTGCTGGGGACGAGCTGGGGCCTGGAGACCCCAGAGTCTCAGGTTCACGTGCGCGGCTCTGCCTGGGCCAGCGCCTGACCTCCAGGCCACGCCACGCTCGGCTCACGAGGGATGGCCATAGGCCCCAGCCCCGGCTCTTGCTTAGGACTTCCATTGCTTATTTTGTGGTTTTATTTAGATAAGATACCGTACTGCTGAGGGCTCTGAACGCGCGTCCTGGTGTGCTGTTACAGTGCACCTGGCGGGACTCCCAGAGGTCTCAGAGCCAACCCAGCACTGACCCCAAGGGGACCGTCCCTGGCCATGACCTCGGCCAGCTGCAGAGCCTGTGCCTGGCCGTACACAGTCAGCGTCATGCACCTGCCTGTGTTATCGTCGTCCCCGTCACCTTCAGTGTCACCAGAGAAGGAGCGTCCTAACTGACCGAATCTTAAAACTTCTCCCTTTTCTTATCCCTTTTGGTTGGATTTGTTGGGATAAAGTTATATGCCCTGACCTGGATTTTAAAGCAGCCATGTTAGACTTTTTAACTCTTAAAATAGTCCCCACCGCCTCTCCTCCTGCCAGTTAGTCTTGTGCTTTTTGTACGTGGATGAGCCATATTTGATACTGAGCCATATTTGATACTGATGAGGGACATTTATAGAAAAACTCCCTGAGCTGGTCAGAGCCTCCTGGTCCATGCCAGCAGTTCTACAATGTGGGCTCTAGGTGGCGCCAAAGCTCAGACCTGCGCTTTCCCTTCCTCCCTGAGGGACTGGGGTGTGTGAGTGTTGGGGGGCTGTGTGTACACGGGGGTGTCTGCATGTGCAGGGCGCCTGTGTATAAACATGCTGGTGTCTGTGGGCTGCAGGGAACCTGGGCCACACACAGGAGCACCCCTGCTGTCTTGGGAGCATGGTGGATGTGGGTCCGTGGACACCTCCCTCCCCACAGGATACCTTGCTGCAGAAACCCTGCACATGCACACATACGTGCACATGCACACACACACACACACACACACACACACACGCCCCTCCACAGGAGATGTGATTAGCAGATGGACGGGAGCAAGCCATGATTTATGTCCCCGGTCACCTAATTATTCCCAGCCCTGGAGGAGAGGAAAGAAAAATGCTTTGCAGGGCTGGGAGCCTGAAATCCCCAAATCCTGGCAGAGGCTGCAGGGCGCCAGGCCGCCCCACCCCCACCCTCCCTCGGAGCCCCCCCCCCCCTTCCCGGCAGCCTGGAGAGGGGGCTGGGGCAGCCAAGGCCCTGAGTTCTAAGCATGGAGACAGGGCCCCTGGGGAGCAGACCTGCCATGAGCCCCTGGTCTCTGTGGTTCCTAGGGAGCTCAGAGGCCACCCCCTCCTTCCAGAAGTCTTGGCCAGCCTGTCTCTAGCAGAGCTTGGTGGAGGGCCCAATCCGGCCACCCGAGGCAACTTCCCAGTGCTCTTAGAAGGAAACTCCACGTCCTCACACCAAACCATTCCCAGGCATGGGTGCACCCCGCTCTGACCTACAGTGGCTTGCATCCCCCTCCCAGGCTGTCTTGCCTCTGGGCTCTGGCGCTTTCTGTTCCCTCTGCCTGCTGTGCTGTGCCCGGTCCTCCCCGGGGCTGGCTGCTGCTGCTCCTCCATGGTCCTCCCTGACCACAGCTGAGTTCCTCATGGCGGTCACCTGACCACAGAGTCCTTCGTCTCTAGTGGCTGTGGCTGCTGGCGGTGCTGCCTGTGTCTCCTGCTCATTCCCTGAGGACAGGGACAGGACAGATGGACAGACAGGCGGACTATGGTGGAGTCCTGGGAGCTGGGGGCAACAGTGTCCTCGCGGTGGGGGAGGAGAGGCCGCTTTGGTCCTGGAAGGCAGAGGCCAGGGCTGGACGGGAGGGAATTGGGGGAGGGCCAGAGGCCAAAGGGGAGGCCAGGGTTAGAGGGAAGGTGTTGGATGAAGGCCAGAGGCCAGAGGTCCCTCTGACTGTTCCAGGGACTTCTCTCGGCCTCTTGCTCCCCAGCCTGTCTCGCCCCCTAACCCAGTCCCCTCAGGCTGGGCTGGCCCTGAGCCCCTAGCTGAGGCCTTTGGGAGCTGGCCCTGCCCTTGGGCGCCAACTTGGCGTCCCTGGCTGGATGTCCTCGGGCAAGCAGGTCACTGAGGTCTGCCGCTGCCTCTCCTTATCTGTGCCTGGCCCCTCATCCTGGCCCCTGAGGCGGTTCCAAGGCCTCAGAGAGGAGCACGGGGGTCCCAGGACCCCAGGACCGGTCCAGTGGCTAGTGGAGACACGCCTAGCACCCCCGTCTCTCTCACAGTGTCCCAGCGCCCCATGTGCCCAGAGGCTCTTCTGCAGGTTTCTCTGGGGATGGGGGAGGCGCAAATCGCCCGTGCTGTGGGCTGAAGGATACGGGTGACCCCTGCTCTTAGAAGGGCTTCCCGGGGCTTGCCTGGGGCTCTCCAAGCCCTGGCCATCTGCCTGCGAGGTCCGGCCTGAGGACAATCACTGCCGTGAGTAGAGAGAGGACAGGTGGGGCCTGTGGGGCAGACAGGCCTGAGCCCCAGAGGGTCCCCACAGCCACCACCCTCCACGTCCTCCCCGTGCTCCCCGCCCTGTCTCTGACGCTGTCCCAGGCTGCCTGTCTCTCCCCGCTCCCCACTCTCTCCCTCTGTCTCTGTCTCTGCCATCCTTATCTCTGTCTGATCCCTTTCTCTCCCCTCCTCCTCCTCCTCCTCTCTCTCCATCCTCCCTCCTCCCTCTCTCCTCCCTCTGCTTCTCCTTCTCCTTCTCCTTCCCACCCTCTCCGCCTCTCTCTTTCCCTCCCTCCTCTCCAGAGCAGCTGTTACCTAATAGACTGTTAATGATGATACAGTAAGTGGAAGGCAGCGTCCTGGGGGAGCCGCCATGATCTGTGTAATTGGTCTCGGAGGAGACAGAAGTATCTAATATTTACACACCAGCATTAGTCCTCTGGGAACCTTATCTTGGCTGGAACCAAGCAGGGAGAGGCTGGGGCTGGCGCCATCTCCCCTGTCACCCCATCCTCTCTCACTCCGAAGGTCTTTAGTCAACGGGAACCTCTCCCTCCCTTCGGGTGCAGATCCCAGGGCCTGGGCAGAGCCAGCGGTGGGATTGGACCAGCCTGGGTGCTTCCTGGCAGTCTCTTCCCTGCCAGTTAGTGCTCGGCTGGCAGGCAGAGGCCTGGAGCTCCAGGGATCTGATATGGCAGGGAGCCCCCAGGGGAAGGCCCACACCGGGAAGCACAGGGCCAGGGCGAGACGGGCACAGCCAGGGGGCAGCTCTCAGGCGATGTGGCTGAGCCCCTGGATCCAGCCATGCCTGAAGGCCTGCCCCAGACTTCATGTTCTGAGTCAACAAAGCTACTCCTCTGCTCAGACAGCTCCAGTCACACTGAGAACCTGCCCCAGTCAGGCATGAGGGGTGTGTGTGTGTGTGTGTGTGTGTGTGTGTGTGTGTATCTGGGGGTAGAACCCCAGGGACCTTCTATCTCTGAGCTACACCCCCTTTCCTATTTTATGTTTTATGTTTTCTTTCTTTCTTTCTTTTTTTTTTTTTGAGGTACCAGGGATTGAACCCAGGGGCGTTCCACCTCCGTGCTACACCCCCAGCCCTATTTTTTATACTTTATTTTGAAACCGGGTCTCACGAAGTTGCGGAGGGCCTCACTAAGTAGAGAGAGAGAGACAGAGACAGGGAGAGAGAGAGAGAGAGAGAGAGAGAGAGAGAGAGAGCTGAGGCTGGCCGCGAACCCGGATCCTCCGGTCTCCGCCTCCCAAAGTACTGGGATTACAAGCGTGCACCACCACGCCCGGCTCTATTTTATGTTTTATTTCGAAACAGGGTCTCACTAAGTTGCTGAGAGCCTCACTAAGTTGCTGAGGCTGACTTGGAACCTGCGATCCTCCTGTCTCAACCTCCCAAGTACTGAGATTACAGGTGTGCGCCAGGCATGAGGTTTTGAACCAGTGGCAGCAGTGTTTGGGCCGATTTCATCATACTGAATGGCCCAATATTCCCAACCAAGAGGAGCGAAGCTGCTCTGGTAACCCAGAGCCCCCTCCTCGAGGTCCCACGGGGGCGGGGAGCCTGGGGCGAGGGGCCCTGGGTGGCGGTCACAGGCAGGTCTGCACTGTGAGCACTTGCTGGGCCAGGCGGGGCCTGGCACTCCGGGATATCCTGCAGTCAGGTGAGGATGTCCCTACCCGTTCTCAGCCAAGAAAACAGGCAGAGCTAGGGTGCCCCCCAAGTTCCCATTCCAGGGGGTGCCTCTCTCCCAAGGCCACTGCCAGCCCCCAGCACCGGGGCTTTTCACACTGAGTCCTGGGCCCTGGGTGCTAGCGACCCATCCCCGGCCCCCTGTCTCCCAGGAGCACGTTTGGGGCAGACAGCAGCTCCCATGGCCCCGGGGCCTGGCTCCAGCACCTCTGCTCCCAGCAAGCACCGGCTGCGGGTTCCCTCTGAGCCTTAGTTTCTCCAGCTGTGAAGCAGGGCTGAGCATGATTTTACCAGTCAGGCTGTGGGGGGCTCACTGGGCTGCGGGGTAAGCTTTGGGGGCACGGCCTCCAGCACCGGCCGCACGCTCTGTTCCCGGGTCTGCCGCAGCCCCCGGCTTCTTACCAATTGTGTTCCTGTCTGCCCACAGTCTGAGGCCCGGAGCTTCTGACTGCGCCCCTGGAAGAGACCCCTCCTCTCCCGCCCATATGGGAGCGGGCCAGCGGCCTTTCTTCCACAGGAGCTTGGAGCCTTCCCAGGAGGCATGGTGGCCCCCCTGAGGCCCCACGTTGGGCTCACAGTTCACAGAAAGCAGCTGTAGGGCGTCTGGGGGTTTCTGGGCCCCCGCAAGCTGTGAGCCTCCCCGGGCGCCAGAGCAGGGCCTGCACCTCCCGGCCTCTACTGCGCTGTCTGCAAGACCTCTCTCGTGAAGGCAGAGCCCGCCAGCACCTCTGTTATGCTTCTGATTGCTAAAACAATGTGTGCTCATCCCTGTGTGTGTGTGTGTGTGTGTGTGTGTGTGTGTGTGTCGCTCTAGGGCTGGAACCCAGGGGCATTCTACTTCCGAGCCGCATCCCCCAGCCCTATTTTATTTTTATTTTGAAACAGGGTCTCGCTAGGTTGATGAGAGTCTCGCTACTTGCTGAGGCTGTCCTCGAACCTGCGATCCTCCTGTCTCAGCCTCCCAAGTACAGGGATTACAAGCGTGCGCCACCACGCCCGGCTCCTGTTCATTTTTATAGTTCAGGAATACTCCAGTGTATGAAAAATGGCATTTCGTCGGTGCTATTTAAAGTGCGGTTTTTTATATCAGCCTTGTTGAGATACAATTCGCCTGTCGTGTAAGCCACCCACTTCAAGTTCGATGGTTTGGGGAATATTTGCGTAATTGTGCCGCTGGTACTGCTGTCTATTCTAGAACATTTCCGTCACCCTGAACAGAAACCTCGCGCCCTCAGCAGTCTCTCCTCATTCTTCCCTCCCCCAGTCCCTGGCAGCCAGGGTCTGCCTTCTGTCTCTGTGGATTCACCTGTTTTGGACATTTCAGAACAGAGGAATCATGCAGTGCGTGGCCTTTGCGCCTGGCTGTTTCACTAAGCATCACGTTTTCAAGGTTTTTCTGTTTTGTGCCTAGATTGATGCTTCATTCCTTTTTATGACTGCATAGTATTCCGCGGTATGGGTCTCCTGCCTTGTTTACCTGTGTGCTGGCAAACGAGTCCATCGGCTATGAGCTCTGTGCATAGGTTTTGTTTTTGTTTTTGTACTAGGGATTGAACCCAGAGGAATTCTACCTCTGAGCTACACCCCCAGCCCTGTTTTATTAAATTTGGAAACAGGGGCTCACTAAGTTGCTGAGGGCCTTGCTAAACTGCTGAGGCTGGCCTCAAACCTGTGATCCTGGCCGGGTGTATGTGGCGGTCACCTGTAATCCCAGTATTTAGGAGGCTGAGGGTTCAAGGACAGCCTCAGCAACATAGGGAGACTTTCAGTAACTTTTAGCAACTTTGGTGGCAGGCTCTTTTTAATCTAGACATTCCAGGCCCCACCCGCACGTCTCTCTCTTGTCCCCTCGCTGATGCCCCTGAAGGCAAGTATAGCCCACTCCTTCGGGGAAGCGCTCTGCCAGGTGTCTCAGTCCCACGCGCGGCGCACGACACAGTGCACAGGAGACACTGAACAAATGGCCAAGCCCTGTGGCCAGCTCTGTCAGCCTCGTCCCCGCTGCAGGCGGGGAAGTCAGCTCCTGCTGGAACCTGCGTGGAGCCACCGTGTCACGCTCAGGCCCTGGCGCCTGCCAGCTGGGTCAGCGGGAGGCAGACGTGGCCGTACTGTTCACCCGGCAGGTGACAAGGCCCAAGGTCGCCCAGCCGACTCAGAATCTAGACAGGGCCAGTGAAAAGCAGAGGAGTGACAGTGGGGAGGGGCAGCCAGGCCAGGGCCTCCGCTGCCTGGCACAGAGGGGACCCCTCTCTAGAGCCAGAGGCTCCCCCTATCCGGGATGATCCTGAGGCCCCGGGCTGAGAGACAAGGCAGCCACCCAGTGTCCCGGCACCCACACTGCCCCGCCTTTCCCCACCCAGTTCCCTGCCTGCCCTCCTTGTGAGGGGGCTGTCCCCACGCCTGCCACCTCTGTGGAAGCCCCGCCCCATCCTCTGGGAACGGAGGACCCTGCTTCATACCCGCAGCCTGCCACCCCTGCTGCCGGGGGCCACCACGCCAGGCCGTCATGTGCAAAAAGAGCAGTTGTTGGGAGGATGACGCTGAGGCACAGAGAAAGAGCGTCTCTCATCTGGGCCACGCACGCAAATGAGAGGCCGGAGCAGGATTCGAACCCAGGGAGCCTGACTCTCGGCTCCAGGCCGTCCTGCATAGCGGGGCTGAGCGAGGCATGCGGGTGGCAGCCTGGGGTGCTCATTCACCCCACGGAGCCGCCTCAGCCCAGCTCCTAGGGGACCTGGCTGCACTGGGGCCTGGCCTGTGTTACATACTCAGCCTTGTGTCCTCCGCAGCTCAGAGCTCTGGAATCTTCCTCTGGAGGACTCCTGTGCCTGTACGCTTGCTGTGGATATCAGCTCTGGGCACTTTCTGGTTAAGGGACGAGCACTTTGCCCCCTCAGCTCGCCCCAGCTCCCTGAGCTCATAGATACCAGGACTCTAGGAGCCCCGCTTAAGAAGTTCCAGTCTGTTACAGGCTCCACCTTATGGGGTGTCATGACAGGAGGTTGCGGGGACAGAGAGGTCTCCAGGGAAGGGCGATGGGGGTTCCGCTGGCATGGGGAGCACTGGACAGGGCCCAGGATGCCCAAGCCTCCTGTGTCAGAGGATCCAACGCAGAGTCCCGTCCACCTGCCCCAGAGTGAGGGGTACCGTTGGAGGCCGCGGCTATGGGGCAACCTGCGCTCCCCTCTGCCAGTGTTCCTCCCGCAGAGCGCCCCCCAGTCTGCCCAAGCCTTAGTCTGTCCACCCTAGGACCTTGGGGAGCAGGTGCTGGCACCCGGGTGGGAGGCGCGGCTGCGCCCCAGCACTGGGCCACGCAGCCGCTCCCCCAGGCAGCAGTTGGGGCGGCTCCAGCTCAGCGCTCCCATCCCCAGCAGGCTGCCGGCAGGCCCGCCGAGGGTGCGTGACGGGAGAGCATATGGCGGGCATATGCCGTGCAGGAACACGCTGCCCACGGAGGCGGCAGGCACGGGGAGAAGGAGCCCAGGCCTGCTGTGGGCGCTGTGCCCGCCTGGCTCCCTCGGCCCCTCTGCCCGGCCTCCCTGGAGGGTGAGCCGCTGTGCGCTCTTGACTCTGTGCTGTGTCCCAGGCGATGGGCTGTGCCCACTGCCCACCAGGTGGCGCTGTCCCTGCGCTCCTGCAGAGCTGCAGCCCTGGTGGCTGGGATGGGTGGAGTCTCTTCTGAGGGGTCCAGGCTGCCACCCCCTCCGCTGTCTCCATGGGGACCCCTTTGTCCCCACCTCCCCTCTCCAATGTCTGCTGTGTGCTGGTTTCTAGACCTCACAGAGGCATGGAGCCTGGTTCTCCTGGGCTTGGTGTACCCGGGCAGGCGATGACACAGTGTGACAGGTGTCACCAGTGAGCCCAGGCTGTGAGCGCAGAGAGGAAGGACCCTCCAGTCTCCAGACCTGGAGGTGGAGCAGAGGGCCTGGGTGGCTGTAGTGTGTGCGGGGGGCGGGGTAGGATGGATCCAGAGCAGGAAACAGCAGATTCCGATGGGAGGGGGTCCGGATCCTGCTCCATGGGGGGCACCCGCATCCCCATCCTGCTGCCAGCCTAGACCAAGCACCCACCATGGCCCAGACCTAGCTCATCTCACACTGGAATCACCGGGACACGGGGCTCCGGCCCTATTCTGGGTAGACTCTGGTGCACAGAGAGATCAAGTAACCTGCCTGGGGCCACACAGCCAGAAGGGACAGGGCCAGTACTGGAGCCCTCTCGTGGGGAGGTGACAAAGGCCAGGGGAGCAAGAGCAGGTCCTGGGGTGCCCCGTGAGCCCTCCCCAGCCCTCTGGACCCAGCTTTCCTCCCCATGGGGCCCTGCCTCAGCCCCCCTCCACCCAGGTACCCACAAACCTAGCTCTCTGGGCCGGAGCATGTACTGACCCTGAGAGGTTCTGCCTGTATACAGCAGGTGCTCAGCACACGCTCTGCTCTCCATCGGGCAGCCCCCCAGTGTGACCACCCATGGGAGAGGTGCCCTGAGCCCCTGGGGGTGTGGTAGTGAGTCTGGGTGCTCAGCTTCTGAGAAGGGGACTTTGGCCACCAACCAGGGAGGCCCCTGGCTGTCCCCAGGTCACCCCACCCCCGGGTCTCCCCACTCCACCTGCTCTGATCCCAAGTCAGCTCCCCGTCAGGTGACAGGCACAACTGTGTCTCTAGAACAGCAGGACAGAGTCGGACTGGGAGGGACCTGGACGTCCAGACCCTGTGATCAGAAATCAAGCAGGGAGAGCCTGGCAGGGGGTCCCGGCAGGGGGTGGGCCGTCCATTCCACACAGCAGGCCACCGGCTGAGACCCAGGAGGTGGCCGCCCAGTGGAGGGGCACCTGGCCTGCTCTGCCCACCAGCCTGTGCTCATGCCCTCCGTCCTTGTCCCCCTGTGATCCCAGGCCGGGAGCAGGGGAAGGCGGGCACCCGCCCCACAGCAGCAGCAGGCGGTCTCTGCGCGCTGCCGCCTGCGGATCCCGGTGCGGGAGCAGATGGGCAGGAGCGGGGGGCGGCCGCAACAGTTGGTGCTGCCAGCCCCGGCCCCCCCACAGCGGCGGGGGTGAGAAGCGGGGATGGGAGCTCGTGGCAGGAGCCCAGCCTGCTGTCGGCACCTCCTGCCTGCCGCCTCAGCCCTTCCGGAGGCTTCTGCCCCCGCGAGTGCTGCCTGGGAAGCCCGAGAGCCCGGAGGCCAGAGCCTGGGCTCAGGAGGCCCGAAGGCCCGTGCAGCCACATCCTGGCGCGTCACCCAGGACCACCTCCCTGCCAGTGTCCCCATCTGTGCCACGGACACAGCATCGGTGCCCTGGGTGTCCCTCACATCCCAGTCTATAAAATGGGACAGAATACTGGCTTCCTTGTCACGTGGGTGGCAGGGGGTTTATTCTGGCAGAAGCAGGTGGTCAGAGGAGAGCAGGAGGGGCGAGTCCCAGCTTGTCCCTCCCAGGGAGGCACAGGTGGCTCTGGGGACGGAGGGCAGGAGGCTCCCGGTAAGAAAATCAGCCCGAAAGACAAAAGAGCGAGTCACACGCACATCCGTGGTGCACCCTGCACACCAGACCCGCCCTAAGCGCTTCATGCGCTGCCCGGGATGGCAGCCTGAGGCTCGGCCTGTCTCCATGGCCTTTGTACAGGTGGTGGAGCTCTGCCGGCCCCACCTGGCCCCGCCATGCCCAGCCTCTCGGCCTTTCCTCCGCTGAGCCTCCATCTGCAGCCCAATCCGCAGCTCCGCCGTCCCCAGTCCCCGCCTGTGTCTGTCCATCACCACTGCCACAGGCTCTCACCCGTCGCCCCCTCGCGTCTGACCTAGGACACCCTAATCCATGAAGGGTGCCCAGGACAGGAGCCACCAGCCGCGTCTGGTCACTTCAACTTACTTTTTTCTCTCTCTTTTTACATTTGTTTCCAGGGCTTTGCTCATGCCAGGGAAGCCCTCCACCCTGAGCCCTGCCCCAGTGCGGCCGCACATTTAAAGCTAAATGAAACGCAATGAAAACTCCAGGTCTTCAGCCACGCGGCTACGTTTCAAGCACTCTGTAACCACGGGTGGCTGGTGGTGACTGTGTTGGACAGCACCCATCTAGAACATTCCACAGTCCCGGTCTGGTCTGTTCCGTTGGGTGGTGGTGCTCTGGTGTCTGGCAGGGTTGGGCCTGTGAGGGGGGAGTCCGAGGAGAGGCGGGCAGAGTACGTTTCATTTCAACATACTCATGGGAGCAGGTCTGCACCCGAGGCCACCTTTCCCCAGGAGCCTATTCTCTTAACCTCAAACTAGAGCCCACGGCACCAGGAGAGAGATTTCCTATATGTTTGCAAATTGACTCATAGAAGTCCCAACAGATATTAGAAATTAAGTCGTATTTTATAGGTTGTCATCCTGGAAAAGAAAAACCTGCAATTGAGTGTCTCCCCAAATGTCTAGAGCATCTGTCTTCATTCCCTCGGGCCTCAGTTTACACATATGTGTGAGGACGGTGGCTCCAGGGGCCAGGACAGCACAGGGCCTGGACTCAGTTCCTCGCTTTGCCGAGTGACCTTGGGCATCGGGACTCCCTTTCAGCCTCAGTTTCTTCATCTGAAGAGTGGGTGGAATCCGCCGTGCTGGGTGGAGTGGTTTCAGTGAGCAGAGGTGGGGTGTGCCTGTGGGGGGCCTGGGGACGTCCCTCCTCAGCCACTTGGAGAAGGGACAGAGGGACTGCAGTGTCAGGAGAGCGGGTGGGAGGGACAGGGCCCTCGCTGGGCCCACTGTCCTGGTGTTCTGTCCTTGGAGCCGGGCTCGGAATTCCTGCTGGGTCACAAGGGAGAGCAAGAAAATTCAGAAGGGCTCAAAGGCCTTTCTCCTTTCCCATCGGCCCGGCAGGGACAGAGAGGGTGGAGCCGGGCCTACCGAGTCTAATCAGCACCCAGCAGCCGCCTCCCTGAGCCCCTGAGAAGGAAGTGGGGAAGTCACCCCCTTTTGCAGCCTGAGCACCTTCCTGGCCTTTGTGAGGAGCGGTCTGCCCAAGGGGGACCCTGGAGGGGCTTCCCCAGATGTCCACCCCCGCCTAGGTGGCCGCCGGCGGGTCACCACACTGCCCTCCAGGAGGGCCATGCCCCGTGGCATGCTCTCCCGCCGGGAGCCCGGGCCTGTTGTTGTTCTGCCAGCCCGCTGCTGCCAGCTGGCCCTGCCTGCGCTGTTGCCATGGCGATCGTTCAGCATGTCAGCGGCCGGCTCCCCCTTCATCGCTCAGGGCCTGAGCCACTTCTGGGAGGCCCTGGGGGGCTGCCAGGCAGAGCCAGGGACCCTCAAGGTCCTTGACCCTGGGAGGGAGCAAGGGGTGGGGCGGCCCGGGACCAAGCGAGGTAAAAGAGAATAGCTGGGGGGGGTGCCTGTGCCCTGGGCCCCCAGGGGCTCCAAGGCTGTGTCCTAGCCCCTCCCCGTGCACCCCACTGTATGCCCTGGCACCCAGAGACTGTCCTGGACGAGGAGGCCAAAGATCTGAAGACAGCAGGCAGGTGTCGGAAGAAGACCGCAGTCACAGCTATGCAGGGAGGGCGGCGACCCTGTGGCCTGCCCTTCGCCCGGGGGCAGCCGAGGCACACAGTGACCAGCACACAGCTGCACAGGGCGGGAGGGTCGGTTGTCACTGGAAGAGCCAGAGGGGGCCAAGTGAGCAAGAGGCAACCATCCAGCATACAGGGGCCGGGCACCTGGTCCAGCTCCCCAGGGAGGGGTGGTGGGGACCTGCTCCAGGGTCAGGGCTCAGCTGCCAGTGCTCAGTGGGAAGGGACCCAGAGAAGGCCACAGGGGACACTGGGGATGGTGTCCCTTTGTAAGACTAGGAGGCAGGGCTCCAGCAAGGCTACACACGGGCCCCCAGCTCCTGGCTGCCCACAGCCCTGGGTTCTCATGGAGATAGTGCATCAGGACAGGGCTACGGGCTCCATAGCACAGTCTGGGGGCACAAGGGCAAGCAGAGAGCAGCGGTGACATGCAGGAGGGCCACGGCAGCTTCCTGGAGGAGCCCCTGCCCCGCAGAGCGCCTGCAGCTCTCTGCCCCACCCCAGCCACCCGGCCCTGTGGCCACCTCTGGGCTCAGGGTTACACCACCTGGCTATAATTTCAGTGACCTTGACGCGTCTCAGGTCAAGCTTCCCACCACTGCGGGCTCTTCCCGTGGGAGTGGGAGTAGGTTTCCACGGCAACAGGGCTGACCCGCAGGGCTCCTCCCTCTGTGGAGCCCCCAGCCCTGTCCCGATGTCCTGTCGCCAAGAGAATCCAGGGCTGCGAGGACATGGAAACCAGAGTGTGGCCTGAGTCTCTGTACAGGGACCTGGGTTCCCATACTCCTGGGCACGCCTGGGGACCAGTGGCCCAGCTCCGGAGGGGAGAGGGAGGAGGCAGGGTGGGGTGAGATAACCGTGCATCTGAGAATGGGGAACACACTCGTGTCCCCCACAGAGAGGCTGACTGACGCCCCGCAGGTGGGGGACAGAGCCCGGACCCTCAACCACTCGGCCGGCCTCTCCGGAGGATGCTCTGAAGGCCCGGACCAGAAGCCCGCTCTTCAGGCATAGACTCTCAGAAAACCGACGGTGACAAATTATTTTTTTAATGATTTTAATTTATCCCCGTTTCCTGGGCGAGTGTCAGAGGCAATCTGCCTCCCTCTGGCTCTCCGAGCTCCCGCCTCTTGTTAGTGGTCCCTCTTTGAACATACTCCCTTTTATCATGTGGTGACACGCGGTGGCAGAGGGCGATTCCAGGCGAGATTGTTGGGGAGGGGGCCGGGCTGCAGCGGCCTCGCTCCTGACAGCTAATTAGTGTGTGTCTTTGCACCGGGCCTCTCATGGCAGGCAGGCATGTCGGGGGCCCTGGAGCTGCACGCGAGACTTCAGAGGAAGCGCGGTGCCTCCCTCCTCCCACCACGACTCCTCCAGCTCCACCTTTCTATTTTGGTGGTGGGTGCTGGGGGACCAGGGGCCCTCTGGGGCCTGCTTGTCAGCCAGAGAAGGCGGGAAAGGTCAGAGCACCTGATCCCTGGGGTCTGCATTTGCCAACCCCCAGGGTTCTGGGTGGCATTCAGCCAACAGCAGGGTCTGAGGCTCCCTGTGTCCGTGGGTGAGTCTGACCCTCCCCAGGGCTCAGTTTTCTCATCTGCAAGTTGGGTATAGGAGCAGTGTTTTTTTGGCCTCCCTGGAGCTCCTCCTGAGCACCACAGAGCACGTGCCTGGTTCCCTCGCTCATCAGCTCGGCATCCATTAAGCACCTACTGTGTGCAGGAGCCCTGACCTCAGTGCTGGGTCTAAAGCAGAGAACAAGACAAAAAGCGAGGCCTTCGGGGAGCTGACCCAGCAGAGAAGGCTGCCCTAATGATCGGTCGATACCTTGTGTCACCACTCTGTGGGTGTCGGGGAGGGAGGGCCCAGGCTGGCGGCACCCTCACCTCTGGGGGGGCTGCACTTGGACGTCACAGCCTGGCATAGTGGCGGGCGGCTGATGCTGTCCTGTGTGTCTTCAAGGATGGACAATGGGGACCTGTCAAGCCTCTCCCGTCCTGGCTTGTTAGAAACATGGTTTATGACTTAACCATTTTCAGGACAGGGCCGAGGTCTGGAGCACAGGTTGGTACCGCCCCGGGCTTCTCATTCGGAATCTTCATTTCTGACAAGTCCCCTGGCGACCTGGATGCTGCCGGCCTGGGGACAGCAGTGCAGAACCCTGAGCTGGCCCGAGTGGACTCAGCGCCTGCATTCACGAGGCCCGCGAGAGCCAACGCCCGCTGGCACACACGCGGAGGCTCCCGGGACTGGGTTGTGCGTGAGAAACGGCCACTTGACCCTCTTCTTGGTCAGGCTGACTGTGTCTCAGCAGCCACCCTGGCTCACAGCGCTGCAGGCCAGCAGGGAGGACAGATATGCACACAGTGACCGCTGGGAAGAGCTGAGCCGGGCTGGGCCCCGGGGGGCTTCTGGGAGGCAGTGGCCTCTGAGCGAGGTCTCACGTGCTCAACACTGTCAGGTGGAGAGGTGGGAAGGGCTTCATGCCTCTGGTGCAGGTTGGGACCTGGTGGTGTGAGCACAGCTCACAGGAGCCTGTGAGATTTCGTGTTGGGGCTGGGCCTCCTGGCAGATAGGTAGAAAGTCTGTGTGGACAGACGTGGCTCTCAGTTGTGCAATGTGATATTCACCCCCATCCCCCGTGGCCTTTTGGAACACAGGAAGCCCCGCAGGACCCCCCCCCCCCACTGACCTGGTGCAGCCATGTCCAGACCTGCCACCCCCTGCCTGGCATTGCTGACCCAAGCCGGTCCAGGTGAAAAGGAACCCCGGCCACGTGCCCAGCCTGTCCTCTTTGGGGTTCCAGGCTTCCACTCTGGGGAGCCCCTGAGGTTTTGAGGTTTAGTCTTTATTTCCTATTGATCCCACAGCCTCTCCATTGCCTTGGTTTTTTATTTGTGACCCAGTGTTGCTCAGAGCACCCCACTTTCCGTCTGTTGACCCGGGCTCTCTCTGGAGCCCTGGAGTTGAGATCGCAGTTGCCCTCAGAGGAACCGGCCAGGGAAAGGGATGCAGGGCCGCTGCCTGAGGACAGGGCGCTGAGGCTCACCCCGCGGTGTTGGATGGCTGGAAGCTCCTCTGTGCTTTTCACGGGTTCCCCCCATCCATCCCCGCTCAACAGGCCGCAGCTGTCCTTCCAGCATGTAGGGTCAGGGACAAGAACGTGGGTTGGCCTGCCCAGGTGACTCCTGGGATCACAGCAACTCCAGTCTCTGCCCTCCAGCCCCCCACCCCGTGAGACTCTAGACGTAGGCCTTCAGTCTCCTGAGTATGCCTGGCCGGCCCTGTCCATCCTCTGGGCCCTGCAGGACAGCCCCCCTCTGGAGGCTTCCCCACAGCCCCGGAGGCACTGAGCACCCCCATGCTGAGAAGGTTCTGATTCCAGCCGGGAGGAATGTTCTCGTCAGCCCTGGTGTCTGCTGCACAGGGGAAACTGGCCTGCGTGAGGGTCACCCCAATCCCAAGGGTCATGAGGCAGTTACTTAGGTGACGAGAGACCCAAGGCGAGGCTAGAACTGTCACCTCCTGCTGCCCTCTAAGAGGCCCAAACCACTCCCCCCGCCCCAGAGCAGGAGTTGGGAGAGTGGGCCTGGGGTGTGACGGCTGTGTCCCTGACTGCACCACAGTGCACCCAACGTGAGGCTAGTTCAGGAGGCCCCTGAACTCTAGCCATGGCATTCTTGGGTGCCCCATGCCCGCTGCTGTCTGAGGATGCTGGTGGCCCTCTCTGCCAGGGGCCGGGCGGCTGGCAGGAGTGACGGATTCCAGGCCACGGTGCAGGGCTCACAGGGAGAGGACATTGCTCATGCTGTTAGAGGAAGGCTTCCAAGGAGCCGACCTGTCCTTGCTCCCCGGCACCTTGGGGGTGGCAGGCCTGTTCCCACTGCGGGCGGGTGGGCGGGCGAGGCAGCCAGGCAAGTCCTGTCTTCCTAGGACACCTGCAGTCAGGAGGGAGCGGGGCGCAAGGGGCAGGATGACCTGGCTCATCACTCGGCTAGGGAAACTGAGGCCTTCACCCTTGTGCTCCTGCTTGACTTTAGCCGCAGTGGGGGCTGCTGATCGAACATTCCAGAATCATCCGGGCTAGTGTGGCAGGGGAGCCGGGCCCTCCCGGGCTGAGCCTGGCTGCTGCAGGGGCTCCCGTCCCTGCCCGAGGAGGGTCTCACAGGCGGACCTGTCTCTTCCACCTCGAGGCAGTACCGCTGTTACCGCCATGCCTACATCACGGGTGGCGAGAGGCAGGCGTTGGGTGCACTGTGGTACAGTCAGGGACACAGCCGTCACACCCCAGGCCCACTCTCCCAACTCCTGCTCTGGGGGGGGGGAAGTGGTTTGGGCCTCTTAGAGGGCAGCAGGAGGTGACAGAGGGCGAGGCAGAGATCGAACCCCAGGCACACTTAGGTCCTGGTCCCTGTCAGTTCCACAGAGGTGAGAACTGACCTGAAGCCACACAGTGGGCCGTGGGGAGCAGACTCAAACCCGGGTCTGCGGGGCTCTGTGCCCTGTGCCCCTGCCCGCCTCCTGTCCCTGCCCCTTGCTGCCCCCCGAAGACCTGGGAGGGGCAGCTCTGCCCTCGGCACCCCGCCGCCCCCCCTTGGCCCAGCAGCAGCTGGCTTCCTCCTGCCTCAGAGGCCAGGCCTCCGGAGCAGAGGCTGCATCTCCCGCTCAGCTAATTATGTGGAAAATTGGAAGAAATTGCAGAAGCCTCGGTGGGAAATGAGGTCAGGGCTGAAGGTTATCGGAGCGCAGTGCGGCTGCCCCGCGGGCCTCCCCCGAGACTCGCGGCCCCCGCCCGAGGCCCTGCCATCCAGACCCACCCCACCCCGACTGGGGCTCCCAGGGAGGGACAGCATGAGCAGCCCCCCTCCCCCGCGTGCTTCCCAAAACCACAGCACCCCAGGGGCGCAGTGGACCCTTCCCACTCATGCCCCGCCCACCCGAGCCTCCGCTTTCTCAGCCTCCCCTCTTGCCCCGCTCCTGGGAACTGACCTGAAGGAAGCGCGGGCAGGAGAGGGCTGGGGAGGCGCTATGTGCGTACATACGTGTGAGCAGATAAAGGACAAAGGCAGACTCCTTAGCCGACCCTGCAGCCTGCTCCTGGTTGAACAAATAGTTATTGGGCACCTACTGTGTGCTCCATATGGAACATCCACCTGCCTTAATTTTTTTTTTACAGCCATACCCACTTTTCTCCATTTTCTTAAATATGTCCGTGCTCTCCCCCCACTGCAGTGGCCCCTCCTTATAAAACCTGTGCACTGTATTGGGGCATGCTTGTGAGAGGCAGCAGGGCATTGTGGTTATACGTGGGCCATGGAGCTGGCGCCTGCTTCAAACCCCAGCTCTGCCACAGACTAGCTGCTGCCTCTGCCGAGCGGCCTCCCCAGCCTTGCCGTCCTCATCTGCACAATGGGAACACAGCAACGCTCGCATCAGGATTACATGAGCAATACCGCAGAGCTCAGCCCACCGCCCGCACGGCCCAGGGCTGCCAGGGTTGGTGACGGTGGGGCAGGAGGTGGTCACCCTGCCTCCCAGCCTCCCTGCAGCCTCCTGTCCACCCCCGCGTTCATGCAGGGGATTGCTGGGGACCAGCTGCTCTTCAGGGAAGGGGCTGCGGGTAGCGGCATGAGGGTGACCCAGAAGGGGTCTGTAGGCCATTGGTGCCACTGAGGAGTCGGCAGAGCGACACCTGCTGGGACGATGCTGCCGCTGTACGTGGACACGGCCTCCTCCCAGGGGCAACCATGGCGGTCCCTAAAGTACAGTCCCTAAAGCGCGCGGTCCCTAAAGCACACACCTGACCACCCTACAGTGACTGCCTGAGCCCAGGACCTGCCCGCACATTGCACACTCCACCTCCCCTCCCCAGGGCCATCCCCTGCGAGGGTCCCAGTTCATGGCCACCATCCTGGTGGGGGTGTGGGTCCAGGGTGCTGGCCTGGGCTGCAAACTGCTAGGCCAAAGGGCACCCTTTATCCGAGCCAGGCTTCTGCGTGGACCTGTGCGGTGGCTAGGACGGAAGTGCGACCTCGCGGCTGGCCTGGGGCCCTGCTGTGGGCCCTGCTGTGGCTGTGATGCGTGCACCTGTCCTGGGCCCCCGGGGCTGGATGGTCCATCCTGCAGCGCAGACTCAGCGGGAAGGCGCAGCTGTTCGGCTGCGCTCTGCCTTCCTCGTGGAGCGGGGGGCCTTGCCCCTTGGGGTGGGGGGAGCCTGTCTCGGGCAAGGTCCCATGAACTACCTCCTCTTGCGGTGGACTTTGGGGTCCCCTGCGCTCTCCCCTCTCCTGGCTGTCCAGGCACAGGGCCTCGTGGACAGCACCATTTCTTGCCCCTGCTCCACTTTAATGGCCACGGTTCGGGAGGGCAGGCTGAGGGAAGGCAGGAGCGAGGGCGGGATGGACCCTGTGCTCTCTGGGCCGAGGGTTCTGGACACAGTTGGGATGAGCATGACTTCCCGTTCACGGTGCGAACCCGAGGGGCAGGGCCGGTCAGGAACTTTGCAAGGCCAAGTAGAAAACAGTTCATTTTAAACATTTTGTAGCCATGCTGTTTAGTGTGGAGGGATAAAAATACACAAGCATCCCCCGCCTCCAATCTACTCCTTTGATTGATGGTGGCAGCTTCCCAAGGGCTGTTGGGTCCCTCCCCTGGGAGTGTCTCATCCTTCCTCCTTGTCCCAAGATGGTGAGATGACCTCCCCAGTGGCAACAGAGACAGGCTGGGGGGGTGGCGTAATTGACTCATAACATGCAGACCCGGCAGGCTGTCATCTGCGTCGACGGGGGAGGGGTGTGCCCGCTGGTGCGTGCATGTGTGCTTGCCTGTGATCATGTGCGTGTATGTGTGCGTGCGTGTGTGTGTGTGTTCTCACCCGAGTGTCACATGGGATAACATGCACCTTTCCGGATCAGGATTCTCATAAACATGATGCACGTGGCCCGTGTGACTGGGGACACAGCAGAGCAGGGGACTCCGGACTCCCTGGAGCTTCTCCCCAAGCCTTCCGCACCCCTGCAGCCCTCTCTCCAACCTCCAGCAATGCTTGCAAGCCCAAACCACAAGAAGGGGCCCCCAGTACCCCAGAGAGGAGCCACCCAGAGCGCCTTCCTGTGCCCCCAGTGTGGATGGATGGGATGCGCCTGCCAGCCAGCCTCTGGTACATGGCTGTGTGCCATGGATATTTTTTTTTTTTTGCGGTACTGGGGATTGAACCCAGGGGCATTGTACCTCCGAGCCTCACCCCCAGCCCTACTTTTTATTCTTTATTTTTGAAACAGGGTCTCACTAAGTTGCAGAGGGCCTCACTAAGTAGCTGAGACTGGCCCCGAACCCAGATCCTCCGGTCTCAGCCTCCCAAGTACTGAGATGACAAGCGTGCGCCACCACGCCCGGGCTCGCCATGGACATTTCTGAGGGCCTGGGGAGTTGCATGGCTGGCCCGTCTTGCAGGCCCGAAGACTGAGCCTCAGAGAAGGCGTGTGCCTTGTCTGCTGTAGCACAGCGTGGGATTCAAACCCAGGTCCCTAGACTCTCCCCACAGTGCTCCTCCTCTGGCACAGCCTCCTACCCCGGGGGCCTGGCATGCTTCCCTCCCCTGGCACTCTGCAGAAGGGACTGGTCAGATGTTCACACCTGACCTCCCTGGGCCTGGCTTTCTGAGCAGAGTCCTGGGGCGGCTCCTGCCAGCACAACTTCATGGTCCTGGGGACACAGGGCACTGCCCCAGGCTCACAGCACAAGTCCCTCCATGCGGCCAAGGTGGTGACCCCAGTGGCCAGAGCCCCTCCCTCCCCGGGGGTTCTGCCCCCGCCCCACCCTGCTGGCTATCTGAGGACACAGCCCCATGGACACTGGCCCAGCCAGCCCTGAGCCTCGGGTCGCTGCCGCGGTGGCCAGAGGTGGAATTTTCCATTTGCATCCCCTTTTTCAAACACTTTCAGAATCTGGAAACAATTAGAGTGGCCCGGTGGGGGCCCGGCGCATTCAATCACCGCTCTCGGCTGTTGTAGTTGTCGGATTGATGGTGCCCTGGGCTGGCTGCTTTGTTAATGCTCGTCCTGTGTGCGGCCTTGAAGGAAATACACGCTAGAGGGAGGAAAAATCCATTTAATAATCCTCAGAAGCCCGGCTCCTGCCAGCTGGAGAGAATGTCGCCCTGGGTGTTTCCGGGGTGGGAGAGGCACTCGACGAGGTCTTGCCACCCGCTCCGGAAAGAGCGCTTTCTAAATGTGCCTGTCTGGTCCCCGCGACAGTCCATCCATCCTGGCCGGACAGAGGAGGGGGAAAGAAGGCGACTTGGAGGAGACAGGCCTGCCGTAGAGATGGCCCAGCCCGCCCACACTGACTCAGCGGCCGCGGCCTCTTCGTTTCTTTGGGGGGCTCATCCCTGGACTTGGGGGTTCCTCGGAGGCCTAACAGAGGCTGTTGGGCTCGCTCCTGAATGAATCCCTTTTTCCGGCTGCTATCTGTGGCCCAGGGGTCCCCCTGGCCTGTCACAAGGGTAACAGAAGCCAGAAGGTGACGGCCCCTGAGCCAGCAGCCCATCACTGTCTCTGTGGGAGCTGGTGTATGGGGTCTCGGCTCCCTCCTGGTTCTAGATGGTTCTGAGTTCCCCAGCCTCTACCCCATTGGCCTCTCCCTCCGCTTCCCTTGAGCTCTACTCCCTGTTAGTCCCCATGTCTGTCCTGCCTCCGTCTGTCCCTGGCGCTCAGTGGGGTGCAGTGGGTACATGGAGTCTGCACCCGGAGACAGGGTCTTGGGAACTGGGGGAAGGTAGTTCTGCTGTGGTTGCCAGAACCAGCTTTTGGGGGTGAAAGGAGAGGTACCCCAAAGCCAGAAAATGCGACCAGGCTAGAGGGTCATACGGTGGCAAAGGCCGTACATTTACAACCTGCTTTCCCAGGTCCACAGTGTTTATTTTCTGCCTCCTTCTTAGGGCACAGGAGTCCATGACCCGGCCCAGGGCAGGAGACAGGGTCCGAGAGGCCAAGGGCCTGCAGAGGCTACATGGTGACGCGCCGTGCCCCTTCATACTGCCCCAGGTGCCCAGGATGGCACCTTGGCCCTGAGAACTGTACCCCCTGGAGGAGGGGGTGTCAGGAGCTGGCGCGGGGCTGGGATGGTTTCCTAGTCATCAAGAGTGGGTCGTATTCTGGTTAAGCTGCATCTCAGGGCTGAGGATGGAGCTCAGTAGTAGAGCGCTTGCCTGGTGTGGGTGTGGGGGGGAGGCGCGCCGGGTTTAGTCCCCCAGCACTGCAAAAAACAAAACAAAAAGATGTACCTCAGCCAAGCGCGGTGGTGCTCACCTGTAGTCCCAGTACTTGGGAGGCTGAGACAGCTGACACAGGAAGATTACAGGTTCAAGGACAGCTTCAGCAACGTAGCAAGACTCTCAACAACCTAGCGAGGCCCTGTTTCAATAACAAAAATAAAAAAGAGCTCAGGGTGAAACTCGGAGGTAGAATGCCCTTGGGTTCAATCCCCAGTACCCTCCCACACATACAAAGATGTACCTCATTCTAGGGGAAGCAGCCAGAGATCCCCAGAGCTCGGGGGACCTCAGGCTCCTGCAGGATGCCTTCCAAGCCCCCATCTCTCCTCCAACAGAGGCTGCCTCCTGAACTCACAAACAGATGGCCCGTAGGGTGCAGAGCGGGCCGGCTGGCACAGACCTGGTCCTCGCCACCACCCCCTTAGGATACCCCAGCCGGGGGCAGGCAAGCCGAGGAGGCCGGCTACCCTTCCTCTCGGCCCTGGGGTCTGGTGCTAGGTTTGCCAAGCACCCTCCGCCAGGCCGGGGAGCTCTCCAGCGGCACCTGAGCCTCAGCGTAGCCCAGAGCCTGGGAACAGCCCGCTCCTCCCGACGCCCGGAGCCAGGGGCCTGCGCCGCCGTCTGGGCCGCCGCCATCCTCCCGGTTAATCCGTTCACAACTTGTCGTCTTTCTTCTCCAGCTTGAGGTCTGTTCAGATTCACTTTCGGATGGATTTTGGCAGTTTTTACTTTCCTGGAAACCGTGTGGTTTGGGCGAGATCTCTCTACCATTCTGCCGCACGCGGAGTCCTCTTGCTGCCAGATGGGCGCCCAGGTCCTGTGCGTCCTGACCTCCCGAGCCCGGGTTGGAGAAGCGGCTGGTGCGTGCGGGTGCTCTGTGGCATTGCTGGGGTAAACTGAGGCACGGGCCTCCTGGCGGGGCTGGGGCTGGTGCAGGCAATAAGGAGGAGAGTCACAGTGCTGTCCTTGTCAAAGTAGCCCTGCTCCTTCTCAGGCCAGGACTGGAGCTATGCCTGTAGGGAATGGACAAGACCTCTGTGTGGGTAAAGGGCCTGACTCCCCCCAGGGCTATGGGACCCAGGCCAGCCCCTCAGCCTCTCTGGGTTCCAGTGTCCTCCTTTGGGGTGACACCAAACCACAGAAAGTAAGCAGGTATCCCCAGGCACGGTGGTGCATGCCTGTAATCCCAGTACTCAGGAGACTCAAACAGGAGGATCACAGGTTCGAGGCCAGTCTCAACAACTTAGACCCTATTTTAAAATAAAGAAGAAAAAGGGCTGAGGTTGTAGCTCAGAGGTAGAATGCTCCTGAGTTCAATCCCCAGTAAAAATAAAACGCTAGGTGTCCACGTAAGGAGGACAGGTTGTACTGGATGTAACTACCTCAGCAATCCCGGTGTTAAGAAAAATCAAGAGGAACTTACCCTTGAACATTCACAGCAGCGCTGTTCACACGTCTGTCACAAAAAGATGTACCTCAGCCAAGCATGGTGGTGCTCACCTGTAATTCCAGTACTTGGGAGGCTGAGACAGGAGGATCGCAGGTTCGCGGCCAGCCTCAGCTACTTAGTGAGGCCCTCCTCAATTTATTGAGACCATGTTTCAAAATAAAAAATAAAATAGGGCTGGGGGTGTAGCTCAGAGGTAGAATGCCCCTGGGTTCAATCCCCAGTACTGCAAAAAAAAAAAAAGACCACGTGTCAAAGACAGGCCACAGATGAGTGGTTGCTGGGGCTGGGGACAGGGGCAGTGGACAGTGACTACAAATGGACAGGGAGGCTCTGCTCAGGCAGTGACAGAGCTCTAGAACAGGTATAGGGGGAGGGGCTGCACAGAACCATGAACGCGCTACATACCATGATCGTGGGGATGTGCTATGTGTCATGGGTCATTTGCCGTAAATGGTTGAAACGGTCAGCGCATCTTAATGTGCGTTTTGATGCAGTGTTTGAAAAGTCACAGCTGGGAAGGAAGTGTGGTGGGCGTTCATCTCACAAGTGGCGAGTACCTGAAGGCTCTCTCAGGACCTGACTCGCAGGCTCTGGGACCCAGGGCTCCGGAAGCTGAGCTCCGTGCTACCTGCTGGGTTTAGGAGCTGCCTCCGGAGCAGGAGGAGCACCATGCAGGTTCAGTATTCGAGGCTTGTGCCACCAGGGCTGTGTCGAGCCGGGTCCAGCCTCCCTGTGGGACAGACAGGTGGCTTAGTCTCCGCTGGGCCAATAGGGCCTGTGTACCTGCTCCCCTCCTGCCAGGGAGAGACCTAGCTGTGCCAGCCTGTGTGTCCAGGTACCAGCACCTGCCCCGGGGGAAGTCACCTACCCCCTGCTGGAGCAGAGGCAAGTACTGGGCCCTGCAGCTCCCCAGGGGCCTTTCTTTATGTAGCTCATGGGTGTTTTCTGCAGTTTCTGTGTCAGCAGCCCTCGAGGCTCAAAGTGTCCCTTGGTACAGCCCGTTGGCAGCTGTGACCCGTGCCAGGAGGCTCCCAGGCATGAGAGGCCACACACGCTTCTGCTGGCTGCAGAGCACGACACAGAATGAGCAGATGGGTAGCAGACGCCGGCCTGGGCCCTGGCCCTGCCCCACCAGACACATGGTAGACATCCACTGAATGCAAAACCACGGGAACAGAGAAGGTTCCAGGGACACACCCAGCCTCACCACCGCCTGTCTCTGCAGCAGGCTTTTTGGGCTCTGGAGGTCAAGGTCAGATCCCTCAGGCCTGTGCTGGGGGGGCCATCAAGTATGCAGACACCTAGTACTGAACAGGGTGCAAGGTCATGCCCCACCTTGGGCCCCAGACTCTGCCAAGCCGAGCAAGGGCAGAGCGGGTGCCAGGCCCGGCGCCCCCAGCAGATGGCGCCCTTGGCCCGGGAAGGAGGCGCTCAGAACCCTGCCGCGGGCTGCCCCCTGCTGTCTGCCCCCTTTGTTCTGCACTGGTGAGTGGAAATCCTTAAGGAATCAGGCCGTGGGCAAAGCTGGAGGGGATGCTCCCTGCACCCCCGTCTCAGCAGTGGCAGTGGGAGCTGGTCATGGGCTAGCGCTGGGGGGTCTCAGAGCACATGCTCTTGAAGTTCCTTAATGGGGTTGGCATCCCCCCTTAGTGGGGTTTGCATCTCCACTTTGCAGATGAGGACACTGAGGCCCAGAGAGGTCGAGCGACTTGCCCGAGGCCACACAGCTGGGAGGACAAGGCCAGGCCAGTTGTCCCCACCTTGCAGGGCAGCTGGGAGGCCCTCTGGTGGCTGAGTGCCTGTTGTTTGCACTGTTCAAACACCTTCCATAAATCTCCTCATTTAATCTCTGGAGCTGGCCCTATCGAAAGGGGGAGACTGAGGCAGAAGGACTTGAGGAAGATGCCCCAGGAGTGCCAGCGCAGTGATTCCATACCCGACTGCTCTCTGAGCACCCACTGTGCACTGGCTGCCTGCGGCCAGCACCCTCTGGGGAAGGGAGATGTGGATGGAGTCGGCTCCCAAGTCCTGAGCAGTGCCAGCTGGGGAGGAACGGCCGGCACCTCAGGGGCCACACTGAGGGCAGAGGGTGGCACTGGGGGTACAGGGCCAACGAGTTGGGAAGGGGCAAGGTGGGCAAGGCAGCCCCTGGGGTCCAGGGGTCTGGGGAAGAGTGCGCCTAGTCCTGTGTCCCCTGCCAGGCCACTGTGAGCAGGGCACCTCCAGGCCAGCGGAGCCTTCCCTGGCCAGGGCCCCGCCAGCACCAAAGCTCTGACTGCACCAGGGAGGGGCCGCGCCCGGGCTGAGGGGACACACCTGTGGGCCCTACGGGGTCACATGGTCTCTCTTATTCGGGGACTCTCCTCTGGGCTCACTTGCATTCACACTACGTTTCCCACGCTTCGAAGCCCTCTGGGAGCCCTGTCTTGTGCTGGAAGAAGAGAGGGAACAGTGACAGGGAGAGGGGTCCTGTGGGCCTGAGCTGGTACCCAGGGTGGGGTGGACAGGTCAAAATCAGGCCTGAGTCCCAGGCTGCCTGTTTCGCGCTCTGGGGCCATGTCACCTGGGAAGGGCCAAACAGATGGCAGAGGGACACCCCTGCTGCCCCTCACCTCTGAGTACAGACAGCTCTAGAGTGGCCCCAGAGGGTCCAGAAACACACGGACCCTGCATGCAAAGGTCCCCTTCCAGCACCAACTAGAGCCGGAGGGAGTGGGCTGGTCAGTCCCGAGGCCTGGGGAGGCGGGCCACTTAGCCCAGGTCCCCAGTAGCAGGGGCCACAGGCAAGAGCCAGCGCTTTCTGTACCAGCTCTTCTGAGAACAGGCTCCATGGTGGGGCGTTCACACCCCACAACTGCCTGGCAGCTCAAAGCGCTCCCAGCTTCCAGTTAATTAACCCTCCCAGCACCTCTCCAAAGGAGATAATTATGACTCCCATCCTCTCCGCAGGGGGTTAAACTGAGGCCCAGGGGGGCGGAGCGCATGCATTGAACAGCAAGAGGAGAAGGTGCTCTGCCCCCCTCCCTGGCTCACCTGCTGGCACCTAGTCCATTTACAAGGACCCTGCTTTTGTTATTTTTTTATAAAAACCATAACGCAGTGCTCCCGCAAAAGAACCCCCCCCAGTGCACCCAGAGCTCTACGGCAGCCTGGTCTCTGCGGCGGCGGTGGTCCGAGGGCTTGGCCGTCTTTCTCGTGGGTTAGTTCGCTTCCAGTGATGAGCCTTGTCCAGCTGTAGGGAAGGGGCATGGGGCTTCGTGTCCCCTGTTCCTTCTAAGTCGCTTCTCCGGGTGTTCTAAAAGCAATGCCCCGTAGCGGAACAGGACCCCTGTGGCAGGTCAGGGGGGCTAGCGGAAACCCCGGGATTCCCAGGCCTGTCTGCTCATGGAGGGTCTTAGTGCTTCGGACGTGCTGGGTGCTACACTGGCGGTCCTGAGGTCTGCATGATTTTCGGGGTCACTTTAGACTTCAAGTTGGGTTGTTGGGTTTCAAAGCCCCTCCTCCCCCAGGTGGACATTGGCTTTTTGCTGAAATCTGGCTCCCCATCCTTTTGTATTCTGGGTTTGCGTGTGCATTTCCCATGTCTCAAAGCCCTCTGAGAACACTGTGCAGTTGTGTGTTTCTTAGAAGCCCCCGCCATTGGTGTCGCACTGGCAAAGCCCAGCAGTGCGAGGGGGAGGCCACCGAGTCCCCAGGGCAGGGGCTGGACAGCTCACGCCACTTGTCAGCTGGGGACGCCTAAGGGCTCTTGTCTTCCCTTGGAGATTGCTTGTCGTGAATTATGATTTCCCTTGTTTCTGTCCATAATTTTATACTTTTTCTAGACCAGGGTTTCATTTGTCACGGGCCTCAGGTCTCACCTCTTGGTTACCTGGCACAAGTTGCTGCTGTTTTAATGATCTGATGCTTCATTTCTAACCCCTCCACACTTAGGGCACGGAGCCACATTGCGATGGATTCCCTCTCACGGTGTCTGTGGTGGGGACCGCGGGAGCAGCTCAGCTGGGCGTACCGGCTGGGGCGTCTGGGGGGTTGGGTCCATGGCGCGGGGCTGTGGTTCTACCTGCAGGCTGCCGGGCGCGGGCGTGAGCCCTCACGGGGGCAGGCGATTGGCTCCTGGCCACCTGGGCCTCCCCACCGGCCGCTCGAGTGGCCACCCGAGCTGACAGCTGGATTCCCCAGAGCCAGCAGCTCACAAGCCTGAGGTGGACGCCGTGGTGCCTCTGAAGTCTCAGCCGGGGACGAGCAGACTGTCCCCCTTGCCATATCAGTGTGACCACACAGGTCCAGGCCCATCTCCACCACACTCCACTGTCACCTGCCCCACACCGCCCCCTGCTGTGTACTAACCAGATGCACGTGGGTGAAGGCTGCAGGGGCCCCAAGGGCCTGTGGCGTGGGGACCCGGGTGACCAGGCAGGCCCAGCGTGGAGCCCAGGACCCCTCCCTGGGGTGGACCACAGAGTGCCCACGGCAGAGCTGCCCTGTCCTGAGCAGCTGGTCAGGCCGGGACGCCAGCGAGGACACCAAACAGAGAGTGACAACAAGGCTCACAGCAGCCGACAGCCAGCACCTGCTACTCGCTTACCTCCTGTAACCCACATGCAACCCCTAGGGGAAGAGGCTATAGTTCTTCCCATTTCACAGCTGAGGAGACTGAGGCTCAGAGATGTCACATCACTAGCCCATGGTCACACAGGCAAGGAAAAGTGCAGCTGGGGTTCACCTCCAGAGCAGCTGCTCCAGGGTCCACGTCTGCACTCACTCCGCCACCTCCTCTCCTGCCCGGTGCCCTGAGGCCCGCCTGTCTGCCTTCCAGCCTCAGTTCCCTCCTGTGAGTACAGTGGAGGGGAGGAGAGGAGGCCGGCTCCGACCCAGCAATTAAGTGTGTGCCCGGGGCCGTGGCTGCCCGCAGCCTTCAGAGCCAGCTGCTCAGCTTTCAAGACGCCCCCGGCCCAGGAGAAGGCCCCGCGGTCAGGAGGCCGGGAGAACGGAGAATCTGCCCGCTGGGGCGGGCTTTAGCTGTCGCCGCAGGATGACTCTTGGCGTGTAATCACAGCATGCGGCGTGGGGACAAAGAACATGACAGCAGAGAAGGATCAGACAGAGAGAAGGCGGGAGAGGGCAGAGCAGGCCGAGGGGAGTGAGGGCTCCCGGCAGGGGCTGGCGCGGGCGCTGCTGCTACATCTGCTCAGCAGAGTGCAGAACTGCCAGGTGAGGCCAGCCTCCCTGCCCGACAGCAGAGCTCCAAGCTGCACACCTCCTGGCCCCCAGGCCTAGGACACCGCCGCACAAAGCCCTGGGGTTTCCCGTCCACCAATTAAACATTTGCTGGGCTTCCGGTTCTAGCCAGCGAGGGGTGGTGAGAATCTGCTAAATGGATATTAAGCCCTGTTGGTGAGTCCTGTCTACAGTGTGACACGATCCGTGGGCCTGAGGGAGTGTCGGGAAACAGTGGCCCTCGGGTAATGAAGGGGAGCTGGTGGATGCAGCCGGGGTGGCCTGCGGTCCACCTCCCCGTGGAGGCTGCGCTCCCAGCTGTGGGCACCCTCACTAGCAGGAGGGGACAGGCCAGTTCAGTGGCAGGTGTGTGTGTGTGTGTGTGTGTGTGTTACTAGGGATTGAACCCAGGGATGTTCTACTTCAGAGCTAGACCCCCCCATCCTTTTTTATTATTTTATTTGGAAACAGGGTCTCACTAAGTTGCTGAGGGTCTCACTAAGTTGCTGAGCCTGGTTTTGATCCTGCGATCCTCCTATCTCAGCCTCCCAAGTATTGTGATTATAGGCGTGCGCCACCATGCCTGGCTACGTGGATCTGTTTTGGTAGTAGGACAGCTCTATCAGAACAGACCCGGATTTGAAATTAAAAAATGAATACATTTAAAGGAAAGGATGGAAACATGAAACCGCCATTTGCAAACAGCACCATAGCAATTGTTCCTGGTGAGGATCCTCCACCGGGCTTAGTGGGCGGGAGGGTGACGAGAAAGCTCTGTGGGTCCTCTTGAAGCCTGTCCCCACCAGATGTGTGCTAATTTAAAGGGATAGCAGTCACTTGAAACCCAGTAAATACCACACACAGCACATGATCAAAGTCGCTATCAGCTGGGCGTGGTGGCGCACACCTGTCATCCCAGTACTTGGGAGGCTGAGACAGGAGGATCGCAGGTGCAGGGGCAGCCTCAATAAGTTAGCGAGGCCCTCTGCAACTTAGACCCTGTTTCAAAATAAAAAATAAAAAGGACTGGGGGTGCAGCTTAGAGACAGAATGCCCCTGGGTTCAATCCCCAGTACACACACAAAAATACCGTCACCAGGTAGGTTGCACAATGCCATGAAGCTGACGTGGAGCACTGGGGACAGAGTCATGCTCGGTGTCTTGCTGCAGATGGCTCCCAGAGAGGCTGAGGCGAGCGTGTGCTTCTCCACTGACCTGATTCTCTGGGGCTCAGTTGGACCAGCCCCTTGCCACTCACAGTGTGGCCCATGGGCCTGCAGCAGTGGCACCCACCACCCTGAGCTCCTGAGGAGGCAGGGTCTCAGGCCTGCCTGCACCTGGGCTCCCAGCCCGCATGTCACCAAGTCCCGGCCCCTGGACCTGTGCACAGTGAGGCCGAAACCCCCACCCCAGAGCACCTTGCAGCTCCGGGCGTGTGAGGTGCAGGTCCCTTATCTTGAGCCTCAGAGGCCACACAGAAGCTCCGTGGCCACACAGACAGCAGGAACAAGCACAGCGTGGGGGCTGCTGGGAGAGGCCCTGGTGGATCCCGGGAAGTGAGTGCAGGACAGACGGAGGAGCAGGTGTCTGTGTCCTGCAGGTCCTCAGATGTCTCCCCTCCTGAGCACGTGCACAGCAGACAGAGACCGCCAGCCCCTGCGCGAGGACCAGAGTGGCCGCGCTCGCCCCGCCCAGCTCGTTAGCAGCGGAGAAGCACTGTGGCCACTGGCTGTTTCCCCACAGCGGGTCCCGGCGGGTCACCCACGTGTTGGCATCAGCACTCAGTGTCCTTGCCAAGTGACTCATTTGAAACAGGAACAGTTATTTGAGAGCATGTGATAGCTCTGAAAAATAAGAAGGAGGGGTCCATGTCTGTGGTCTTGGCTGGCACGCCGTGTCCCTAAAATTGCTGCCAGAGCCAACTTGAGTGTCCCGGGGACTTGGCAGGCCGGGGGTCCTTCCCAAAGGTGTTCTTCCAAGCCGCTATCTTCCCGTGGGCAGCCTTCCATCTGCACGATGGGTCCTTGTCGCACGCTGGCCCCGAGGCCGGGCCTGTCATGATAAATTGAGACCAGGCGCGTCGGGGACCATAATCATCATGAGCTCTCCGCTCGCCAGAAATTATTTGGCGCCGCGGTTCGCACATCTATTAGTCCAGTTGCCCAACAGTTTCGGATCGAGTTGGGTTTTTTTTTTTTTTTTGAAAGATGAAAGATTTGGGGCTATTTGAACATCTGCTCTGGTATCGCTTGGGAAGTGTAAAGTCGGGCGAGTTTGTATTATCAGCCGGAGCCGGCTGCTGTATCCCCTGCGTAGGGAGTTAGGAAAAGGCGGAAGTTAGGACCAGAGCGGGAGGTTTTCCATGGGCCGGGCCGGTGGCAGGAAGTGGCCCTGCTTGCAGAGAAGAGAAGGCCAAGGGCCGCGTGCTTCTGGCCTGCAGCATGCCGGGGCCTCGGCTCAGCAGCCCCGCAGCTCCCTCGGCTACACTCCGGTCTCTCTGGCGCCGCTGCCCCCCCTCCCCCCGTGTCTCCAGGGACAGGGACTGAGCTGGCGGCGCGGATGAGTGTTCTGCGATGTCACTGAGCACTCTGGCTTGTGCGAGGGACCAGCTGGAGGCGGGCGCTGGGGTCTGTTCGAGACAGATGGCTCTGTCGGATTTGGCTCCCGGAAATTGTGCAAGACAAGCGACACTTGGCGGGACGCGGCGGCCTGGCCTCCCAGGGTGGCCTGGAGTCGCGGGCCCAGAGCAAACAGGAGTGGGGGCTCGCTGCCTGCCGGCCCCTGCACCGCCCACCCCAGGGCTTCATAAGGACAGCCCGATGATACATCCAGGAAGCGACCTGCCCACCCCCATGGCGGCCTCCTCTCCGCCCCTCGTGGGCTCCCTCTGTCCCGGCTACTCTTGCTGCTGCTCCATGAACAGAAAAGCATGTCGCTGCCCCTGGCCCTGACACCTGCCATTGCCTCTGCCCGGAGGGCTCTTGACGCCGACGCCTCTGGCTCCTCGCCTCCTTCCACTCTCTCTGCTCCGTGAGGCCGTTCCCCGCCACCTGCCTGGCCCTCAGCCCCAACCCACCTCGTAGACGCCGTTTCCTCCCGCCGTGCAATGCGTCACCGACGTGTTCCGTGTTACCCGTGGGCTTGGTTGGCGTCTGCCCCCAGCCTGCTGAGCCTTGGGGAGCCCCTTGGCTCATTCCGTTAACAGTGGTATCCAGTCCCAAGGAGAGGCTCCTGCGCAGTGGGTACCTAATAAGTGTTTGTGGGAGGGAGAAATGGCGCTCATCAAGGAATCAGGACCACCAAACCCTCTCTTTAGGATATGAAAAATAAGAGAGGCTCGGCCCTGCGTTCACTCCAAACACCAGAGCCGGGCGGAACCTGGGGACGACGCAGCTGGCGGTGGGCAGAGAGCCGGTCCCTGAGGCTGCAGCCCGAGGTGTCACCCTGCCCAGAGGCTGAGCCACCTCTTTCTTACCCTGCTGGGCTAACAGGCGTTGAAAAGATAGAATCTGGCCACGCACCGCGAGCCGCTCTCTGGCAACACTGTGCTGGGCAGAGGGCCGGAGCAGGGTGGAAGAGGTTTCTGATCTTGAGCCGCCATCCGGGAGACCCCCATCCATCCGGGACGCGGCAGACAGGGTGTGGTCTGCAGGGACACAGGGATGAGAGGACGAGCCAGGCCCACTCGGGGTCCGGGCCAGCTTGTTCCCCGTGCCACCCTGAAAACCCGGCACAGACGCTGCCTCCTCCAGGAGGGTCTGGGGGAGACCCAGGGGGAGCAAGTCCTGGGGACCAAGATGATGTGTGGTGTGCAGAGGACACGCCCCGCCCAGCCCCCCCCCCGCCTCAATTCTCTAGGGGCTCTTCCTGCTTGCCCGAGGGGGTCCAGAGAGGCCAGGGACCTGCCTCAGATCACACAGCTGAGAGGCAGCGGACTCCACGCCTCACCCGGCCTACTAGCCCGCGTGGGTGCTGGGTGCTGGGTGCTGTCCACCTGTGTCTGCCCCATGAGAGCTTCCACCGCCCTCCCACCGCGACGTTGGAGCCGAGTCCTCGGGATGAGGACATGCAGGTGACAGATCCGCCAGGGTTTCCTGTCACTGGCAGATGTTTTCCGAGCGCTGGGCCAGCATCAAGCATTGTTCTTGATACTTTTAAGACTGTATCATTCCTCACCCCAGTCCTGGAGGTGGTACCATTACTGTTCCCAAGGTACAGAGGGGAGGGTAAGGCCCAGAGACCCAAGGTCGCACAGCTAGAAGTGATCAAGCCGGGATCCAAACCCGGGTGGTGCCACCCCAGGCATGTTCAACCACCAGGGCCTCCAGCCCCCATCTCTGCCTCTAGAACAGCAACAGGCAGGGAGGCCAGGCAGGCATCCGCTGTCCCACACCTCCGGGCCTTGCCAGAAGCTTCCTTAAGGTTGCTCTGGCCCACTGAGACCTGCTGGCCCGGGTATGAAAGGAAGGAGTGAGGGGAGGGTCCTGGGGGAGCCCGGATGCCACCTGCTGGCATGTTCAGCTGGCCCGTGGGGTGAGCTGTGCTGGCCACCGGGGCTTGTTGGGCAAAGAGGGCGGCTGGATCTCCAGGGCTCCCTGGCCATGGCACCGTGACACAGTCCCCAGGCGGGAGAGGTTACCACCTGGGTAGCAAGGACAGCCACCAATAGACATTAAGTCCTCACCGAGCGGGGGTGCCTTCCCGCCACCCTCCACTGTCCCGGGTCGCCCCCGCCCGCAGCCATGTCTCAGGAGCGCGGCCTCCCGTGGTCCAGCCCGGCTGTGTTTTTTTTCCTTCCTGAAGAGACTGGTGGCGTTTTCTGGATTCTCTACTTCCAGGAACCCTGCCACCACCCTTAGGGAGGACTCCCAGCCTCGTCCTGCCTCGTGTCCTGGGGTGAACACAGCTGCCCACCTGGCAGGCAAGCCGCGTGCTCACAAACCTGTTTGTGGCCTCCTCCCAGCCCCGCTCCCTGACCCAGGGGGACCCCACCCTGCCCTCACCCTGCGGGAGGCCGGGGCAGAGGTCAGGGTAGGAGAGCAGGTGCCCTGGCCAGAGGCCATGGCTCAGTCCTCCCTGTGGGGCCGTTTGACCCCTGGCTGGGCCTGGCCCTGCCCCCACCCGGCCCCCACAGTGCAGAACAGAGCCCGGGTCATGCCTGCCACAGGCCTGGTTCGCTCTGTCTTTCACTAGAGCTGGCTTCGAGTTGACCGGGAGGGGCAGCGAGGGCTTAGAGATGAAGCGGCCTGCCCTGGACCCTCAGGCCCAGCGCGGACACAGAGAGGTGATCAGACACACGGCCCTCGGCCCCGGAGGAGCCGTCGCCCCACACCCACGCCCGGCCTGCTGCGCCTTTTCTGATAGCAGATGAGCAGGTGATAGAGCCGGGTCATTGTCCTGTGGCTGCTGGGCACATCACAGCAGACCCGCGCTTAAAACAACGCAAATGTAGCCGGGCGCGGTGGCGCACACTTGTAATCCCAGGACTTGGGAGGCTGAGACAGGAGGATCACAGGTTCTCGGCCAGCCTCAGCAACTTAGTGAGACCCTGTTTCAAAATAAAATAAAATAGGACTGGGGGTGTAGCTTGGAGGTAGAATGCCCCTGGGTTCAATCCCCAGTAACACACACACACACACACACACACACACACACAGCAAAGGTACACACACAGTATCCTCTCCAGTCCTAGAGACCAGAAGGTGAGAATCGGATGTGTCAGGGCCTGTTTCCTCAGAAGCCCAGAGACAAACCTTCTGGTTCTCCCCTTCTGGCTTCTGGTGTCACCAGGCTCCATGACGTTCCCCAGCTTGCGGACACTCTGGCCTCTGCCTCCGCCATGACCCAGCCTTCCCTGCCTGTCATCTGTGGGCTTCTCATAAAGACACCAGTCGTAGGATTGGGCCGGCCCCAGCCCAGCACAGCCCCTGCTTATCTAATCACCTCCTCAAATCCCTGTTTCCAATGAGGTCACATTCCAAGTTCCTGGGGGCCGGGACCTTAGGGACACCGTCCAGCCATGCAAACAGCTCCCTGAGCTCTGCTGTGTCTACACCGTGGGATCCAGAATTACACTCCCTCCCAGGGCTGCCGATCGGATCCATAGTAGGGACCTGAGCCCTGAGCCCCGGCCAAGCCAGGCTGCCCCGCCTGCGTCTCAGCTGGTGGCGGAGGTCCTGCTGTCCCCCAGCCCCACAGCCCACTCTGCAAAACTCAGAACTCAGACGCTCGGGGTGGGTGGCTGTAGCGGGGTGCACCCGTTTAGCCTAAACCCTGGATCGGTGGCTCCGTGGCGCCCATGTCTGCCACTGTCTCCTTTAGAGTTTGCCGTGTGCTCCAGGACTGACGGCGGACCGGCCCACCCTCCCCCGGCCACGTGGGGTTCCAGGGCTGGTCCTCTGGGTCGCTGCTGCTCGCACGCACTCTGTAGCGACCTGGTGGGTGGCAGAGCTTTGGGCAGGACTGGGTGGCAGGTGTCCTGAGCCACCTTCTTCGTCCCCTTGGACCTCCTGTGTGCTGCCGTCCAGCCAGCCTTCGCCTGGCCACCAGGAAATCCTCCGTGCCCACCTGTCCCTTAGGACAGATGGAGCGGGTGACTTGCCAGGGCACATGGAGCGTGTCCCCAGGGGCCTGCCTCTGGGTGGCCAGAGGACTTTCAGGGTTCACGTATGATGTGTAACCTCTGAGGCCTCCGCCCTACCCCCTCCTCTGCAGAAATTAAGCAGTGTTAGCTGTAGTCTTAAAATTATCCTCATTTACCATGTGAATATATTTGTATATATAACATGAAATTTACCATCTTAACCATTTTTAAGTGTGCGGCTCCGTGACATTAGGCACATTAGCAGCTCTGTGCCCCTCATTGTTGTTTATTTCCAGAATGTTCGCATCTTCCCCAACAGAATCCTTGTCTCCACTGCGCAATAACTCCTACAGCTCCTGGTAGCCGCTAACTTGCTTTCAAGGATTTGCCCGTCCTGGACATTTTATATCATACAGTATTTATCCTTTGCTGTCTCCTTGGACCGAGCATCATGTCTAAAAAGTTCATCCATAGTGTAGTGGACATTGATGCTTCCTTCCTTTTTGATGGCTGAGTGCTATTCCGCGGTGTGAACAGGTAGCATTTGGTCACCAGTTCGTAGTAAGGGTCACACTTGCCGAGCAGTGTGCGCCAGGCGTCTCCGCCTCCTCTCTTCTCTGATGTGGACTCGTCTTGCCCCTGTGGTACCAGCAAGAAGACAGGATTTAGAGTTCAGCAACTTGACCCCACCACCTACCCAGTGTGCGGCTGAGCTGGGACACCAGGCCACTCATGGCTCGCGCCTTGTGCCTCCAGCTGGCCTGCCTCCGGTATTTGGGGTGCAGTCTGGCTGGAGGGGACGCAGGCAGGGCTGCATCAGGCAGCTGGTTCTAACACGCCTCCAAGCCTGACCCCAGAGTGTGGGGTCCACAGGTCCCTCCTCCAGGGCCACCCTCCCCACCAAGCAAACTCTCGCATGGTACCGGCCACGGGCTCTGCGGTGGCAGGAAACCTTCCCGAAACCCGCTGGGCCTGGCCGGCACTCCATCCACCCCCCTGGCGCCTCGGCATTCGGCGGTTGCCAAGCCCACGGCAGGAATGTTTATGGTTAAACCTCCCAGGTCGAGACCGGGTTGCGTTTTACGAGCCGGCCAGGCCTGGCGAAGTGGTTCCTTCCAGAATGTTTGCTAATAACCCCAGTGGCTGGCATAAGCAGCGCTCACTTGGGACCTGTGGAATTCCTGGGGGGCGGTTGAAGAAGCCCTCAAAATAGGGTGGTCCCTGGAAGGCTAGGTCCAGGGACAGAGGCCCCTTTCCAGGAAACCTGAGCTCTCGAGTCAGCTGCTGAACCCGGCTCCCTTTCACCCCCACCTGCAGGGCGGCAGTAAGATGGAGTGGCAGTGGGCACTGGGGCATCTGACCAGCTGCCCCCAAGGGCCACGGGGACCCCAGCACTTAGCTCCTGTGCATTCAACCTGCATCTGTCTGTCCATCCTCTGTAGTTCCCCTGCGTGATGTCGTGTCTCTGTGCCTTTGGCGCTGGGCCCTGTTACCCAGCCACCCCCTCCTACATGGGAGCACCCTTCACAGGTGCCTGGCCGCCACATCCCCCGCTCGTGTCAGGAAAGTCACGCATCCGGGAGCCTATGACCTCGCCCCCCGCCACCATCCCAGAGCAGAGCACAGTAGAGCCAGAGGGCCTGGGAGCCATGCTGACGGCTGCCCTAGATCTCACGTCGCACCCTTCCAATTCCCCATCTCCGAATGTCACCTGGGGGCGGGGGGAGGACGGAGCCCAGGAAGGGAGAGAGGAAATAAAAGAGAGGGAGGGAGGGAGGCAGCTCGAACGCACGCTCTAATCCTCGCCCGGCGGTTCAGCTGTCCAGAGCCCCAATTAATCATTATTAATTTAATCTGGGACGACTCAGACGCGCTGACAGAGAGCAGCCACGATTTATCCCCCCTGCCGAGGGGCAACCTCATCAGAATGCAGTGGGTTCTCATTTTCAGAGCAAGGACCCGTATGAACCCCCCATCTGCCTGGCTCACGGAGTGGCTGTCGTCAGCCACAGATCACCCCGCACCCCGCCACGCTGCGGTCCGGGGCAGGGCAGGGCAGGGCAGGACTGGGAGGACTCGGTGCCTTTTCTTCTGATACCTGCGGTTCTTAAATACGTTTATGCCTCAGACTCTCCGGGGGGCTGGATTGGAACGTGGGTTACAGGGCTGCACCCCCAAAGCAGTGCCTGGAGCCCAAGAATCTGCATCTTTCACAAGCACCCCTGGTACTTCTGACACTGAGGGGTTCCTCTCAACCGGGAACACCGTGAGCTCCCCAGGCTAGGCCCTTGGCTTGCCGTAGCAGGCAGGGCAGGTGCCCTGCTCGTTATGGTATGCATGTAAAATGTCCCCTGGACCTCATACTTTGCAGGCAGCCATGCTTGGAGGTGGGTCCCGGGGGTCGTGGCTGAATACAGCATGTGAGTGTGTCCCAGACTCACCCAGCCATGCCATCTGGCTCTAACATACTCTCTCTGCTCCCCGCCATCATGCCCTAAGGACCTGTATTCCTGGCTCCTGCTTGGCACCCAGGTAAAATGGAATGAATGTGTATATATGCACACATACACACGCACACACACGCTGAAATCTCCAGAACCGTAAGCAAATAAATCTTCCTTCTTCTAAGTTATGGTTGTCAGGTATTTGGGGTCCCAGCGGTGAGTATGCTGGCTGAAACGCTGCAGTAACAAATAGCCCCGCGTTGTCAGGGGCTTAATGCAGCAAAGCATGTCCTCACTCACACTGTGGTCCGACAGACTGTTGGGAAGGCCTTCCTCCAGTAACTCGGGGGCCCAAGCACTGTGTCTGCTGAGGCCTCAGAGCCCCCTGCAGGTCCCGCTAGTGACGCGTGGACCATGGCATGCGGGTGGCGACTGGCTAGGGCCAGTCCAGTGCCCCCCCCCTGGAGGGAGACGAGGGGTAGGAATGCTGCTGAACTGTGTGTCCAGAAGGAGGAGAGGGATTTGGGGAGCACTTGCAGCGCCAGCCTCCCCCGAGCCTGGAGGAGTACCTAGCTTGTGCCAAGGTCAGGGGACGCATAGAGGTGGGGTCCATCTTTGGGCTTCAGGTCCACACATTGACGCTGAGTCACTACCCACATGTCCCCAGGACGGAAGCCCGGCCTGATGTCGCTGCCCACCTGTGGTCAGCACATGGCGGCTGCCCTCCTTTCTTACCTGTCTGATGATGGCGCCCTCTACTCCTCCTGCAGGAAGCCTTCCCTGCCACCAGGGGGCACAGAGGTGCCCATCCATGGAACTCACTGCGGTCTAGTGTCTGCCCACATGGGTGCCGGGGCATAATGGGTACTTACTGAGTGCTTGCCGTGTGCTAAGGGTTCCACCTGGACTCTCCTTGGACCCTCACAACAACCTGATTGGCACATTCTACTGTGATTCCCAGTTTATAGTCAAGGAAACGGAAGCCCAGAGATTGAAAGTACTTGCCCAAGGACACACAGCTCTGTAGCTGCAGACCAGTCCCAAAGCACCACGGCTAGCAGCCGGCCTCGGACCTGGACTGCCCTACACACCCCCAGCTCCACTCTCCCGCCTTTAACCTGGCCCTGCCTCAGTTTCCTTGTGGGTAGGCGAGATGAAGATAGGATGCACCCATAGGGTGGCTGTGGGTTCGGTGGGAGGATGCGGGGAGCGCCCAGTAGCACACCACACAGAACGCCAGGTGGGCGCCAGGCGGCGCTGGCCATAGCTACTGCTCTGGGGTGTAAGCTCCAGGCAGACACTGACCTGGGCAAGGAGGACAGGACCAGTGGGCAGTCCTGGGGCAGGAGAAGTTTCCAGAAATGGGGTGGGAGGAATGGCCACAGGACAGAGTCACAGCCTCCTAAGACCCACGGCTGACTCCATGTTTAGGGACAGAGCAGCTGTTCTGCGATGTTGCAGCAATAGCCAGGGTATGCAGGACTCCAGCAGGGACAGGACGGCCGCAGGGCCCTGCAGCCACACAATAACCATGCACACGTCTTTCACCTGCACCAGTGGCCGCTTCTTTGCTGGCGACAACTCTAACTGCACCTTCATCTTCCGACCTCCTAGACAAAAATTAAGATGCCCCATTGCCGAACGGCCCTGTGTCAGGGCAGCACCCAGGGTGGGACCTACTTCCTCCAAGCCCCTGTAGGGCCACCTGGCACCAGCCCTGGCCCCGCTGGGAGCCCCTGCTGCTGGCTCAGCCCCCTCTTAGGAGATGCCTGGCCGCTGGGGTTTCCTTAAGGTACAGGAGGGAAAGTATACCCACCCGTGTACAGGTGAGTCTGGAGGCCTTGCCCCGCAGAGGCTCCTGGGCAGCTCCAGGTCCTGCCCTCACCAGTGTTGGAGAGCAGGTGGGTGTCCTGAGAGTCCCCCGGGGCTTTGGCACCATGCCGACCAGCATCGCTGACCAGGGTATTTTGATGCCTGGCCGGTGTTGGGCTGGAGACTGCTGCTATACAAGGAGAGAGCCCTCCTGCATCTCCTGGCCTCCAGCTCCCCTCCAGCACCCGCTCACTCCCCACCCGGCCGCCTTTCTAGTCCTCTAGGCTAAAAGCCACACCGCTGGGGACCGGGCCGAGTGGCTGGTGATGCCTGGCCCGGTCGTATCATGGCCGTCTCTCCACATTGAACAATCGGAGCTGAGAGGCATAGATTTCTTCTGATGGATGGAAGGCAGGGCCTCTGCAGCCTGTGTGTGGAGTCACAGGAGACAGACTCAACTTGGGGTCATAAGAGAGTGGCCACCTGTGGCCTTGGGTGCAGCCAGCTGTGGCCGACCCGAAGGAGCTGCGGAGGAGCTGGCGCTGGCTTTTAGGGAGTGTTTTCCAGAGAGGAGAGCGGCCTTGGTGGGGACCCAAGCGATTTGCACTGTGTGGGGGGGCAGCGCAGGCCCCAGTGTTCTGGTGTCCCGGGCCCTTCCTGTCTCACACTGGGACACAAGCGCTGCTTTGTTGTGGCTACCTCAGTGTCGAGACAGCTCAAACCATCCAAGACTCCAGTCACCAGACCACCCTCGCTTCTGCCACCAGCCGCAGAGCGCCGGGTCCCCTAGCCCACCCTCAGTTGCAATGTTTTGCCGGAAGGACACACAGCACCGAGAGCTAAACGCTGTCTCACCCACAGTTGTACAGTTTATTACAGCGAAAGAACAGATTGGAATCAGCCCAGGGGAAGGGTCCAGGAGGGTCTGAGCACAGAGCGGCCAGCTGTCCCTCCCCGTGGAGTCGTGCATGGTGCTAACCCCTCCTGACAGCGAGGTGTGACCACAGGCAGGAAGTGCCACCAACCAGGGCAGCGGCCCCGAGCCTGGGGCCTGTGGTTTTGGTTGGGGCTCTGTCATCTGGATATGTTGACCTCAGTCCCCAGCCCCTCGGAGGTCAGGCTGCCACCGTAAACCTTGGCATAGACCACCGTACGCGGCTCGGGGTCCAGGTAAACAGACAATCTGCAGGCAGGACACTCCCAGGGTTCAGGTGGCCGCAGGGAGCCGAGGTTGAGGCCAGGCCTCCCCACTGCCCACCTACATGGGAGTTTGGGAGAGCTGGGTTCCACTCTGTCGAAGCGGATCTCAGCTGTGTTTGCTGCTGGGGATGGAACCTGGGGCCTCGTACATGTTAAGCACTGCTCTACCACTGAGCCGCACCCCGGCCCCTGATAGCAGGTTCTGGGTGTTTTTTTTTTTTCGGTATTGGAGATTGAACCCAGGGGCATTCTACCTCTGAGCTACACCCGCAGCCCTATTTTTTATTTTGAAACAGGGTCTTGCTAAGTTGCAGAGGGCCTGGCTGTCTTCAAACCTGTGATCCTCCTGTCTCAGCCTCCTAAGTACTGGGATTACAAGTGTGCGCCACCACGCCTGGCTTTGTTTTTTTGTTTGTTTGTTTGGTACTGGAGATTGAACCCAAGGGCCTTCTACCCCCAAGCTATACCTCCAGCCCTTTTTATTTTTTATTTTGAAGCAAAGTTTCTCTAAGTTGCTGGGGGCCTCACTAAGCGGCTGAGGCTGGCCTTGAACCTGCAATCCTCCTGTCTCAGCCTCCCAAGTACTGGCATTACAGGCGTGCACCACTGCTCCTCACTCCAATAGCGGGTTTGTGATAAGCACGGAGGACTTAACTGTTTCTTCCCAGGTGCTGTACAGCAGGGACAGTCCCCATCAGGGCGACAGGGTGGTCCGTGTGACCCTGTGGGCAAGGACGGGATTTGGCTATGAACTTCATGGAGGCCCTGAATTGTGTGCAAGTTCCAGTTTCCTCTGCTCACCCTGGAACGCCCAGCTGCTCTCCTCTGTGAATTCAGAGGAGAGGATGTATAAAGAACCTCTCTCCGGAGGCTACGTCGCTGGCAGAGCCAGGAGCAGGGAAGGCTGGCCCCACCAGGCCCTGGTCCCCGGTGCAGTCTCTGGAGGGCCCTGAGAGAACCTTGAGGGGCAGCCGGGACAGATTTTACTTCATACCACTCTAGACCCAGTATCAAAACAGACAACCTCAGGCCTCGGGGCCTGACTGGCCAGTCTCTAATACCAACATTCATGTGAAACCACCAAGCAGGGTCCGGATCGCTGGCAGGGAGGACGCGAGGGCTCATTTTATTTTATTTTCTTATTTTATTTTATTGGCAGTACTGGGGATTGAACCCAGGGGCATTCTACCTCGGAGCTACACCCCCCAGCCCTATTTTTTATTCTTTATGTTGAAACAGGGTCTTACTAAGTTGCAGAGGGCCTCACTAAGTAGCTGAGGCTGGCCGCGAACCTGGATCCTCCGGTCTCAGCCTCCCAAGCACTGCACTTGTGCGTGTGCCACCAAGCCCAGCTCGAGGGCTCATTTTAAACAGCTTGAGGAGGCACTCTCCCCGCGGACAGCAGAAGCCGCTCTTGGCGCACCTACTGCAGTTCTATTTGCAGTTCTAACAGCAAATCTTTCTTATCTGTTCATTAAAACTGACCCCAAAAGGTCTTTGAAAAGGAAGCCTGGCTCTACATCCTTGTGTATATCCAAAAAAAAAAAAAGCGGATTTTTCCAACCCTCTGCAAAGTGTGAGGCCCTCAGCAAGCGGTTCTTGAGTTCTTCAAGAGAGGTAGTCCCCCTCCAGCTAGTCTAAAGCAGAGGGTCTGCACCAGAGCCCTTCTGGAGATGCCTGGTTGGGTCCAGCCGTCTCCTGTCATATTTTGGTGCTAATATGACCTGTGGAGACTCTCCCAGGGGGCCCTGCACTGCTGGGGGTAAAGAACAGGGGCATTTAGGTGATATAGGCTTTTTGGGAGCTTAGACTGTGCGCGCTTGTGCAGGGGGCCCGCTTCAGTTTGGTGACAGGCCACAAGTACCACCGCCTAGGGCTCTAAAGCCGGCCTGGGAACTAGCCTTGGATTCCACAGGACTCGGTGGGGCCTGAGGATCCGCATGGCTGGCCGCACAGCCCCTGGTCTCCACCGACTGTGGATTAGCCAGGCTTTGGACACGTGGTGCCAGCTAGATATGCAATTTTTTTTTTTGGTACTAGGGATTGAACTCAGGCATTCTACCTCCGTGCTACACCCCCAGCCCTATTTTTAATTTTTACTTTGAAACAGTATCTCGCTAGGTTGATGAGAGTCTCACTACTTGCTGAGGCTGTCCTCGAACCTGTGATCCTCCTGTCTCAGCCTCCCAAGTACTGGGATTATAAGTGTGCCACCATGCCCGGCTTAGATATGCAATTTTAAGCTGTCGAGTGGCTACATTTAAAAAGTAAAAGAAAATGGGCGAGACTCATTTTAAGAACATATTTTACTTAATCCAGTATTTCTAAAATAAGGGCACTGTAGCACGTGGTCAGCGGGCGCCTCCGTGGCCTCCCTGGAGCTGGCCTGGAGCAGCATCCCAGCCCCAGGGCCGGCCTCCCGCCGCCCCTTCTCTGCACACACCACCAGGTCTAATGATCCATACTCCCTGCTGCCTCCAGGCTGGAACAGATCTGTGGCAAAGGCAGGCAGGCGGGCGGGTGGGCGGGCAGCCTGGAGCCTGGGGTCCCCGGTGGGGGGGGCGGATGCACCCGCCCAGCGTCCATTGTGCCCCCAGCAGCTGATGGGCTCACAGCTGGCCGAGCGCCGGGCGCCCCTCCCCCGCGCCGGCTCAGGAACAAACATCTCTTCTTACAAAAAAATAGAAAAGGAGAAGTGACAGGGTCGCGGCCAGCTTTCCACATGACCTGCCTGGGAACAGAGCGCGTCTTTGTTAATCCGGCCGCCTGTCAGTCGGCCTCCGAGCGGCCAGAAGCCACTTAGTGCGGCCTCACCCTTGACCCCCGTCCGCCCTCAGCAGGGCCGGGACTTGCAGCCTGGCCTCCCGCCAGCTGCCCCCAGCAGCTGCGCGCCGGCTCCCCTCCCCAGCCTGCGGGTGCACCAGGGGGCTCGTGAGGGGGCGCCCAGGGGGCCCAGCCGCACCCTGGACTTGGGAACTATAACTGCTGTGAGCCTCGCCTTCCACATCCGGAAGATGGGAGCGGTGGCCATGCTGCCCCCTGGACAGTCAGGGGCGGGGCACGGGGCACATGCCTGGAATCCCAGTACTTGGGAGGCTGAGACAGGAGGATCGCAGGTTTGAGGCCAGCCTCTGCAACTTTGTGAGGCCTTATTTCAAAATTTTAAATCCTCAGGGGTTCGGGATATAGATCTGTGGTAGAGCATCAGGGGTTCAAATCCCACCTCCCCCCCCCCCCACACACACACAGGCCAAGAAAGTTGGTCATTCTTGGTCACATTCCTGTCTTCCTGCCCACCTGTCAGCTGCAGCTCCACCCTCTGGCCCTTGACCCCACCCCAGCACAGGGGAGCTGTGTGTCAGTCATGCCCGGCCGAGGGGACTCACTTTCCAGTTGGGATGGCAAGTTCCATGGGGTGAGACAGGGGAGGAGGCCTACCAAGGAAGGGCATACTGGCCGTCCTCTCCCAGCCTGCCCACCCATCCAGGGCTCCAGAGGCCTGGCCAGGTGCGCCCTGCTATGGCCGCCTGCTGGGATGGACGGCAAGGTCGGGTACCACTGGGCACACGCGTCCTTCTCCACCTCGCACTTTAGATGGGAGTGTTTTCCGGGCTATAGGGCCACGTCCTCTCCCCATGGCCTTCAGAAGTTCTGTCAAGAAGGACTATCTTGTCTTCCAGCACCTGGCAGCCGAGAGGGTCCAGGAAGGAAGGGCCACCTGTCCCAGGCTCCCGGTTCCTGGGCTCCCCTAGCAGGCCAGCTGAGACCCGAGCCCTGCAAGGTGGCATGGAGTGGGAGAGTGGGGCACAGGGAGAGCGCGCCCCTCTGCCAGGAGCCAAGAGGATGGCGGTGGGCCGGCCCTAACCTGCACAGTTCCAACCCCGGAACCGCCCTGCAGGTGCCCGGCTGGCGGCAGAGTCCAAAGCAAACTGCTCTCGTGGCCGCTTCAGGAGGGAGGCCACTGAGGACAGAGGTACACGCCACACAGGGCCCCTCGCACTCCCGGCCTCGCTGTCCTGGGATCTCAGAGCTGTTGGGAAGGGAGGCGGGGCGGCCTGCCCTGGAGCTCCGTGTCCGATCCCTCCTCCGTGCCTCGATCAGTGTGCATGTAGGTGTCTTCCGCTGTAGCCCTTCGGGCTGGGACCCTGGGCTCAGCAGGCCTGTTTATGGCACTGGGTGCCTCCCTCCCGCCCGCTCTGATTCCTAGATGTCTTAGGTTCTGAGACAGCCCTGGATGCCTGGAGACACCTGTCCTGTCTGCACCTGCGCCCCCAGTCCCTAGTCCCTCACCCCAGGCTCGTCTTCCTATGTGTGAATTGAGGGCCGGGAAGCGCCTGCTCCTGGACCCCTGTGGCAGAGCTCAGCACCCACACCAGGGCTAGAGTCACAGCCGTCAAACCTGTGTCCCGCCGATGCAGCGGGCCTCTAGCTGGGTCAGATCAACTCGAACGCCCAGGATCAGAAAGGCTGGGCTTGCTCAACTCTCCCTCCCCTGGGCTCCCAAACTCCTGCGGTGGGGCCAGGCATGCAGGCTCTCCTCCTCCACACCCAGCTCAGCGAACACCCAACTCTGGTGGTCTCTGGCCCTCTAGTAGGGAGCACATGTGTGCCTCCGAGCCATGCCACACGAGTCCCTTGAGAGGCCAGCACAGTGAACGGCACACGTGAGGGTCCTGGGGTCACCATCATGGTGTGCTACAAGTCGGGGGCTTGAAACAGCACATTCCTCCCCCAGAGTCCGCAGCCCAGAAGTCCAAAATCAAGGTGGGCCAGGGCTGCGCCCTTCTGAGCACTCTGGTGAGGCCCCTTCCTGCCTCTGCCACTCTGGTGGCTCCAGTGTCCCTCGACGTGTGGACGCATCACTCCAAGCTCTACCTCTGTCATCACAGGGTCCTCTCAGTGTGTCCCCAAATCTCTCTCTCCTCTGAGGACACAGTCACAGGATTTAGGGCCACTCAACTCTCAGGGGACTCCTTTTAACTTGATGACGTCTGCAGGGACCCTCCCTCTGGACAGGCCCGGTCACAGGCTCCAGGAGGATGTTCTGTGGGGACAGTTTCCCCCGGGAGGAGGAGGTCACACTCACCTCCCACCCAGGCTGGTGCTGGCCCTTGGAGCAAGGGCGGCCGTCCAGGCCTGTCGACGCCGAAGCATTTCCTGAGTGGACCTCGGGGCAGGTGTGCCCAAGGTGCCCAGGCCAAGGGGCCGAGGATGAAGTGGGTATCGGGGCCAATGGGCTGGAGAAGGGGCCTCTGTGCAGCGGACCTCACAGAGGGCCCGGGCCACACCTGAGCCTGCCTAAACTCTGCCTCAGGAGAGCGGGGTGGGGTCCCCTGGGGTGGGGTCCCTTGAACCTTTAGGGAGCTCTATGGCTGGGGAAGCGCGTGGGCTCTGGGCTCAGTCCCAGCTCTGCCCTTCTGCACTGAGCCCGGTCTTCCCCTCCAGGAAGTGGCCCTGGCTGCGGTGGCCCGAGGCCCCCTGCAAAGTCAGTGCATGGGACACAGTCTTCCACGCCTGCGCAGAGGCAGGCCCGGAGCGCTCCCAGCCCGGCCAGCCTCTCAGGCAGACGCCGCTGCCCTGCGTCTCCTCGAGGCTCCAAGACACCTTGCCTGACCCTTGTCCCACGTGACCCCATGATCGGGGAGGGCTGCCACTGCCCAAGACCACCCGGGTGGAAGTCCCGGGATGGCCTGCCCAGCTGTGCTGGGGCCAGGCCTCCCTGGCCTTCCCTCTTCTGGACAACGGCCCCTTTCATGTCACTGAGGAAGCCAAGCAGAGTAATTCCACCCCCGCCCCAGTTCCCCTTCCTGCCCCTCCCTGCCCTCTGCCCCGCTGGTCACCCCGGGAGAGCTGGAGAGGGATCAGGGTATGGGGTGGCAGCAAGGATTCCAGCCCAGGCGGCACAGAGGGCTGCACAGTCAGGACAGGCTGGGGAGGGAGCTGCCTGGGGGGCTGTCCAGGAGCCATTGGGCAGCTCTTGTGACCAAGGCCTGGCCTCTGCCACCCTCCAGCCCTGGGCCTCACACATGTCCACCTTGGGTGGCTAGGAGGCCGGGGGACCCAACATATGTGAGCAAGTCCTGAGGTCATGTGATACTGCACTGGTCCTAACTCTGTGTGTGTGTGTGTGTGTGTGTGTGTGTGTGTGTGTGTGTGTGTCTATGTATCTGTCTGTCTGTCTGCCTGTCTCAGAGAGCAGCCCTCCCTCCTCTTCTTCACCCTCCCTCCCCCCAGACAGTTCCTCAGGGAACCCCCAGAGGGGAGAAGGAGGTGGAGAACAGGAAACAGGACGAAGGCATTTTGCCAGCTCATACCTTGGACCAGCCCAGACCCCGAGACCCGCTGCTCATGCCTTACCCAAGTGAGTGGTGGGGAGTGCCACCACCTCCCAGGACCCCTCTGGAAACTTCTCTAGACCACCCTGGGTATTCCTTTGCAAGTCTGCACCTCATGGGTGGATGAAGGTGAAGCTCACAGATGCCATGCCCAGACCCAGCACCTGGGGAGGGACCGTGGGGCGATGGAGGGGCAGGCACGGTGGGCTGCCGAGGCTGCAAGGTGGCCGGGCTGGTCTGCTCCCTGTCCCCTACATGTGTGCACACTCACGTGTACACACACACCTACATTCATACATGTGACCCCTCCAGCCTCCCTGTCTCCTTCCTCTCTGCCTCCTCTAACCTGCTTAAGTACCAGGGAGCGCTCCCGTGCCTGCTACCCCTGCGGTGATGGTCCCCTCCTGCCGGTCCGCCTTATCTCCCCACATGAGATTCCTGGGGCAGGGTCCCCTGTGGTCTGTGGCTTGTGAATCCTCCACTGCTTCCAAGTGTCTGGATCAAGTGTTGACCTGGTGTGGTTCTACGTCTGCTGTGCATTCACGGAGCGAAGTGTCCAGCATGGCGTGAGGGACACTGGTCACGGTTTCAGATCAGGGCCAGTTTAGAAAATCTGCCGCAAATGTCTTGGGACAGCGAGGCCCACCTCAGAGCCTTGGCTTGGTTTAGAAATGCCGGGGCTCCCGGCCTGCCCGCTCTGGACACTAGCAGCCAAGGCGCCCCGTGCCCCTCAGCCAGCTTCGCCATCTTCCTCTGAGAACTTCCCAGGTCCTGCTGCAGGCTCAGCCTTTAACAGTGGAGAAGGAGACGGAAGGGCCAGTTGAGGGAGGTGGATGGGAGGCCAGAGGCCCACGTGCCCTCTGCCCAGCCCGGGAGGCCCAGCAGCCCTGCGTGTCTTTAGCTAAGACCCAGGACCTGAGTGTGACAGGATCTGATGCCTGCTCCCCAGGGCTTAGCCTCACATGTCTCCCACCATTGGAGGTTTCTGTTACAGCGCTGTAGCAGCGGCCGGGCCCCGGGCGGTGGTGAGCGGACCCAGCTCTGCTGCCGGGGAACATGGGTCAGGAGGGCCTGAGGTCAGCTGCGGCCTCCCAGAGCACCTGCTGGCTCCCCTCAGCATCCCACAGTGTTTTCTGAACTCGGACTATGTGTTAGACAATGCCCGGTGCTGTGGGTACCAGAGTAACCAAAACCAAATACCCATGTCCTGGGCGAGCCCATCCCAGTGTGTGGGGACCTGAGACGAGAGGAGTAGGTACCAAATCAAGGTGGGGTCACTGGATTAAATACAGGTGCCTCGTTCAATTGGCGTATCAGATAAGCCATGAATTATTTTTAGTATAAGTATATCCCAGGCAATATTGGGGTATCCTTATACTAAAAATTAATTCTGTTTGTCCAGAATAAGTGTATCCTAAATATTGCATGGAATGTGCTTACACTAGAAATATCTCTATATATTTTTATTTATATGTAGAATGAACATATATATATATATATATATATATATATATTTATATGTAGAAATATGTGTATATATATAAAATCTAGCCAGGAGTGGTAGCATACACACGCCCTGTAATCTTAGTCATTGGAGGCTGAAACGGGAGGATCGCAGGTTTGAGGTCAACCGCAGCAACTCAGCAAGACCTTGAGAAACTTAGTGAGACCCTGTTTCAAAAATAAGGGTTTGGGGTATAGCTCAGAAGTAGATCCCCCCAGGTTCAATCCCCAGTACCAAAAAAAAAAAAATTTGTGGTTTATCTGAAACGTCAGTTGAGCTGGGCACCCTGCGTTTTCATCTGCTGCATCTGGCAGCCCTGAGGAGGGAGCCAAAGGCCTTGGGTGAAAGCCAAGGGGGGAGGGGGAAAGCAGGTCATCGAGGCAGAGCTGCAGAGAGGAAGGCCTGTGGGAGGGGGCCCAGGCAGGCAGAGCCCTGTGGGAGGGGACCCCGGGAGAGAACACAGGGCCAGGCCAGAGAGCAGGCTGGGAGCCGGTGGCCCTCGAGGCTCTGCACGGGCAGCTGCTGAGCCAGTGCTTACAGCCACCAGCGCCCCAGCCGCACAGACAGCAGCGGAACCCCAGCCTGACTCTCATTTCCAAAGGGCGAGGATCCACCGGAGCCTCCGTACCAGCTCTTGGTTTCTTGAGCTGCGCGGTCCAGAAGTAGCCGCCGGCCACCTGTCCTTCTGAATGTCCTAGTAGCCACTTTCAGAGAAAGGGAAGACCAACCTGGCATGGTGGCGCACGCTTGTAATCCCAGTACTTGGGAGACCGGAGGATTACAGGTTCGCGGCCAGCCTCAGCTACTTAGCAAGACCCTCTGCAACTTAGTGAGACCCTGTTTCAAAATAAAGACTACAAAATAGGGCTGGGGGGTGTAGCTCAGAGGTAGACTGCCCCTGGGTTCCATCCCCAGTACTGCAAAAAAAAAAAAAAGAAGGGAAAATAGGTGAGATCCATCCTAATGTATGTTTTTCAGCCCAATATATCTAAATGTCACCACTCAACGTGTCATTAGCATGTTGAATTATTAGAGATTCTGTTTTTCATATCCAACCTTCGAAATCTGGGGTGTCCGCTTAGAGCACATTGCAGTTTGCACAGGGCGCATTCTGGGGGCTCCCCATGCACCTGTGGACCGTGGCCACTGAATGGGCTGACCTGGTATGGAGCCCACCCCTCCCGGCTGTGGTCCAGGGACACGGCTCTCTGCTTCCGGCATGATGAGCTCTCTGACAAGGCTCCACCTTGCTGGTGGAGGCTGAGGTGAAGGACTGCTCAGGGCCAGGCGGCCAGTAGGGGGCAGCAGGAGGTCAGCGCTCGGGCCTTCCCACAGATCAGGACACCTGCAAGGACAGTGAATGTCCTCAGGGGAGGCCCAGCCTGGCTTCCAGGCCGCAGAAATAGTCAGCAAGCTTAGCAGCAGATTGAGAAGGTGGGGGACCCCTGAGGTACTGCTCACTCCCAGGCCCCCGGGGCTTCCCGGTGTGGCATCTGCCGTGACACTGTGACTGTGTCCCTGGGTACCCAGGAAGCAGCTGGTGGGCGGGCGTGGTGAGCTGAACCTGGCTCAGGTAACCCCATCCGGCTTGGCGTCCGCCCAGCAGGGCGTGGGGAGGCCGCTCGGAGTCTAGACGGTGAATGAGCTGCCGCTTGAGTCAGCAGTAATCAAAGCGCAGGAGGGCCGCCGGGGAACCACGGGGCACGGGCCTGGCCTCCAGCTCTTCCCCCTGGAGCTGGAGGCGCATTTACCCCCGTCCTAGGACAGGTCCCTCTGCCCACCTTGCTGTGTGTTTGTTTAACCATGAGCACCCACTGTGTGCGTCAACTGAGTACCCACTGTGCGCAGGGCAGGCACGGTGCCCGGGGCACAAGATACGGCCATCGCACCCTGGTGGCAGCTGCGAAGTCAGCGTCCCCGTGGATGTGGACAGGATGAGTACTCACGGCATGGCAAGTGCCCCTGGCCTCCTGTCTGGACAGCAGGTGTCTTGACAGGTCAGGTGCCGTGGGAGGGGGGTGCCCCAACTCCCAACTTCCGGAGTATTGTGCATGGCCTTGCTCCCCACCCCCAGCTAAAGACCTTGGACCCCAATGTTTTCACCTCCAGAGCACACAGCATCCCTGCTGTCCAAGTTTTTTTTTTTTTTTTTTTTTGGTACTGGGGATTGAACCCAGAGGCATTCGACCTCAAGCTACACCCCTAGCCCAATTTACTTCTTATTTGGAAACAGGGTCTCACTACGTTGCTGAGAGCCTCGCTAAATTGCCGAGGCTCAGCCGGGCGTGGTGGCGCACGCTTGTAATCCCAGTACTTGGGAGGCTGAGACTGGAGGATCCTGGTTTGCGGCCAGCCTCAGCTACTTAGTGAGGCCCTCTGCAACTTAGTGAGACCCTGTTTCAAAATAAAGAATAAAAAAAAATAGGACTGGGGTGTAGCTTGGAGGTAAAATGCCCCTGGGTTCAATCCCCAGTTCCGCAAAAAAAAAAAAAAAAAAAAAAAAAATTGCCGAGGCTGGCTTTGAACCTGCGATCCTCCTGTCTTAGCCTCCCAAGTACTGGGATTATAAGTGTGTGCCACCACGCCTCGGCCAAACCAAGTTCCTAAGGAGCAGGCAGGG